>JACGTJ010016718.1:0-53885 GCA_014858695.1 Chrysomya rufifacies | reverse complement strand
AAGGGCTTCGATTTGTGATAACTAGTTTTTCATATAAAAAAACAATATTTTTATGAAAATCTTTAATTCTCCGCATCTTGGAACATATACGCTTTAATGGAAAAAGGACTTCCGATTTGTTATCACTAGTGTTTCATATAAAAATCTATATTATTATGAAAAATCTTACAGCGTCTGTATCTCAGTAAATATGCCTTTAAATGGAAAAATACTTTGATTTGTTATCACTATTTCATATAAAAAATCGATATTTTGTTGCAGAATCTTAAATCGTATCTATCTTAGTAAATATGCTTTTAAGTGGATCACTAGTTTAAAAAATGGATATTTTGATGACAATCTTATATGTATTTATGTAAATATGCGTTAAAATGGAAAAACCGCTTCGATTGGTGATCAATTGCTTTTCATATAAAAAAAATCGTTATTTTGATGAAAAATCTTAAATCGTCTGTTTTCAATAAATATGCGTTCAAATGGAAAAAGAACTTCGATTTGTTATCACTAGTTTTTCATACAAAAAATCGATATTTTGATGCAGAATCTTAAATCGTCTCTATCTCACTAAATATGCGTTTAAATGGAAAAAGGACTTCGATTTGTGATCAAATCGAAGTCCTATAAAAAATCGGTATTTTGATGAAAAATCTTAAATTGTTTGTATCTCAGTAAATATGCGTTTACATTGAAAAAAAAAATCTTCTATTTGTGATAAATTTATATAAAAAATCTATTGTCTGCATCTCAGTACATATACGTTTAAATGGAAAAAGGGCTTCGATTTGTTATCACTAGTTTGTCATATAAAAAATTAATTGTTTGAAGAAAAATCTTAAATTTTTTCTCTCTGTAGATATTGTTTAAAATTGATAATGGGTTTCATAAAAAAAATCCATATTTTACTGAAATTTTTTAAATCAGTTTTACAGATCTTTTCGTCATTTTTAAAAACAAAATAGAATAAAAAAATAAATTATAATTTAATAATTTAATTTTAAATTTTTTATTTACTACAGACTTCAAAAATGATTCGGGATCATACCAAGCAGATCGCCAAAAGCAAAGAAGAATGCGTACCACATTTAGTTCGGCCCAAATAAAGGAATTGGAAAAGATATTTCAAGAAACACATTATCCTGATATCTACACACGTGAAGAAATTGCAACAAAAATCGATCTGACTGAAGCTAGAGTACAGGTAAGCTAAATTTACAATAAGTTTTCTATTTATGAACATTTATACAGTTATTTTATTGAGATCGCTTTAAATTTTTAATTATTTATTTTTTACGAATTTATTAAACATCTTGAAAATGATTCACGTATTCAATATCATTGCAAAAATTGCAAATCTAGCGATAATATTTTGTTTATAATCCGAAAAATTAAGGAAAATTAAAAAGTTTTGCAAAAACTCTAAGCTTTTAATAAAAGAAAACTAAAAGGTAGCTATTGTAACTTTCGAAGATGTCAACAAAGCATTGTTCTAGTTTTGCACTTAAAATTTTAATCCTTTTGATTTAACTAATGAGCCAGTCATATTCGTGAGAATTCGGAGAGTATATATAAACAAAATATTGATAAAGATGTTCTTAAGGATTTGTATTTAAGCAAATTAAAATTTAATATCATTTACTAATTTTTATTTAAGTAAATTAAAATTATTAATCATTTTAATAATAAACCTAAACTATAATTTTACGAATATAACACATTTAAAAATTACAAAAGATATCATAAGAGATGTATTCAATTCTTAAATAATATAAAATTGTATAACAATATCATTAAAAAATATGTCAAACAAATAATTCTGTATATATGAACATTCACCAGTAAGGATAACTATTACATTCAAGCGAAACATTTTTTCTCAACTACACGATATTTTTATTATTATATTTTTTTTAAATATTCTTTGATTTATCAGGTTTTTTTTTAAAGCCATTTATTATATTTCAACTATGAGTTAATTCAGATAGATGTGAGAGCAGTTTTAATACAATCCTCACAACCTCATACTCTGATAGTACATATTCAAGGATTATTATTTATATTAATTTGAAAAAATAAACGATTTTTTATAATAATTTTATTAAATATGTATTTTTTAGGTTTGGTTCCAAAATCGAAGAGCAAAATTTCGAAAGCAAGAAAGACACTCTATACATATCAACAGATCCACGCCTTCATATTAATTATACATCAATTATATAAATATTTTATAGACGTATGGTAGAATTACAGTTCAACAAATACAAAACAAGAATAACAGTACATATAATGTTAACTTATAAGGGTCGGTAACTAAAACTTCTTTCAATATGGCATATGTGTTTATAATTTATGGGCCATTTGAATAAATTAATGACTTCCTATTCTATTTTATTGTATTTGTATTTAGTTACATTTAAAAATCAAAAATGTAAAATATATTTCAATACACAATAAAAATATCTTAAGACTACTAACCGTGGATTAAAATTAATTGGAATTATAATATTTGGTAAGAAAGTTTGTGTTTTTTATTTTGTATTGTCAATTTAACATAATATTTAGTGGCATAAAAATAGGGATCAAAAACATTGGTAAAAAAATATCTCCACTTTCTACCAAAAAGTTAGAGCCACTTTAAATATTTTATATTTCCATTCATTATTTCATCCAGGCCTATACAATAATATAATAACATCCACTTCTATGTTATAGTAGGGATATTTAATAATCCACAACGTATGGAGAAACAAAAATAAATAAAAAAGGAATAATAAATTCCTTTTTTATTCTTATTTTTTTTTTTTTTTTTTTGTTTCTCCATACGTTGTGGTCTGAGATGCAACCGGTCCTATTTTACATTTTGGAAGTATATTTCCCAAATGTTAAATGGGATCGGTTGCAATAAAAAGGTTGGTGAAATTAAAATTTCGTTAATTGCGTTATTGTAGGGTCATGGGAATTTAATAAAAATTATTATTATTTTTTTCTTATGTCTTTTTGTTTCCGCCATACCTTGTGGCCTTATATGTAACCGTTCCTATTTTACATTTCGGATGTAATTATATTTCTCAAATGTTGCCGGTTGGTGAAATTAAAATTTTGTTAATAGCGGTTTCAAGTACACTTTTATATCTTAAAATGTTTTTGAAGTATTAATAAGAAGAAATTAAAATCTTGACAAGTGATTCAATTTAATTCATAAAGTAGCTTGAAGTGTATTTTATATATGTACATGCTTATTTCGTACGGTGTGATAATATACGATTATTCCTGTATCCTATTACAGAGTGTTTCAAATGTCAATATTTTGACATAAAACGTAATCTTATCGCCCTGTGCTCTTACAACACATAAAATTTGTATAATTTAGCAACAATTTTACTAAAAATAAACATTTGTTCGTGTTTATTGCAAAGTGATACATAAATTTTTGTTTGAATGATATTGTTGGGAGTTCAGAAATTAAGGAAAACTATTTACTACAGTTGAAACAAATAATTGTTTCAGTTCTTTTGTTTTTAAAACATATTTTCAAGGTATTTTAACAATAACTTAAACATTTTTCGAGGTCCATTTTTTGTATCTTGTGTGAGTTTTTTGTGCAAAAATTATCCAAGAATAAAGAAAAATTTCTTTGTCTTATGAAAATATAAAGTTATTGATAGTTATATGCTTAAATTAATGAATGATCAATTTTTTTATGATTTCTTTGTCAATAACTACCTTTTTTATAACAAAAGTGTCAAAAAGTATATGTACACACGGATATACAAACTTTCATACATATGTTATTGCATTGGATTTATTATGTAGCATTGATTTTTTCTTTTGTATTTTTTTTTTTTTTTAATTTGTTTGGGTTACTGTTCCATATGAAATTTTATAGAAATTTATTTTGCTAATATTATTTGTAGTCAATAGAAGAAGTGAAGAACAAAGATGTTTTCTAATGGTCTTCCTTGCAACTTGCCATTTCCCAGTTGTCTAGGCATATCGAAAGACAGTGGAAATGATGAATTGCTGCCCTCCAACACTGGCAATAGAGAACCAGTTATATTAAATGTATACGATATGGTAAGCCATATTTTGTTTATAATTTGAAATAATCAACCTACATGCAACGTATATTTGTTACTACACGTTTGTCATTCTATTTTAGTATTGGATTAACGAATATACAACTTCGATTGGTTTGGGTGTTTTTCATTCTGGCGTTGAAGTTTTTGGCACCGAATTCGCTTATGGAGGTCATCCGTTTCCATTTACAGGTGTTTTTGAAATTACTCCTCGAGATCATGACGAATTAGGTGAACAATTTCAATTTAGACAAAGTATACAAATTGGCTGTACAGATTTTACATACCAAGAAGTTAGACGTATTGTTGAGGAATTGGGTAATCAATTTCGTGGTGATCGTTATCATTTAATGAACAACAATTGTAATCATTTCTCCAGTGCTCTTACTCAGGTATTGTTGCTTAATTTTGATTTTACTTATGAAAATAAAATTAACTTTTTCCATATAGATCCTTTGTGGCCAAGAAATACCCAGCTGGGTAAATCGTTTAGCTCATTTTAGTTCGTGTGTACCATTTTTGCAAAGATGCTTGCCAAAGTAAGTTGAATTATTAGAAAATAATTTTGTTTTAATTTTATAAAATATTTTTCAATGAAACGTTAAATTAAAAAAAAAAATCTTTTACAAAAAATCGTACACCTATATTTAAAACTATAATCTATATTTAGATTATAGTTAAAAAATAGTGTCTTAAATGGTGATTTCACATCATAAAAAAGTATATAGAACTTTAAAATCACACAAATGCATTTTTAATTATTCTAGGAAAATATCATTTGATTAATAATTTCCAAAACAAAAAAAAAAAAAAAAAAAAAAAAATTAAAATTGATTGATTTAATCAAATTTATAACGATTGTAATTTTGTTTTATAACATTTTCAGAGAGTGGCTAACTCCGAATGCCTTACAACAAAGTATAACGGCTATCCAGGAACGTGATGATTCTGAACATAGTCCGCTTTGAAATAGGTTGTGTTCAGGCCAACAGCAACAACAACAACAACAATAATAAACGAAAAATCAACATTGCACCAATTTGTACTATATACATAAACATACATACTCGTATAACTCCCTACCCCAAAAACAAAAACATACACATATACATAACTACATACAAACATTAAAATCATTAAGAAATTTGCATATAATAACAATTATATAAATATTATTTTTAAAACAAAAAAGAATTTTAAATATTATTTTGTATTTAGATTGATAAAAATTTTAGTAAAGTAATAATAATTTGTTTAAAATTAACAACTAAAAAATTATAGTTAAATAGAAATATGTAATTAATTCTTTTAGATCATAAAACATCATCGACAACGTACGTCAAAATCTAATTGCAATTTAATTGTTTTGTAAAATACAGATCATATTTAGATCGTTATATATTTGTTAACACGAAATAAACATAAAAAATAAATATTGCAATGACAGTAAGCATTTATAAAAATATTAAAAACACATGTTAACATCTGAAATATTTATTAATATTTCATTAACTTTAAAAAAAAAATTAAATTAAAAAAAAAAGTATTTTGAGAAATAAATTTATTTTAGCTTACTCCCCTTCCCCTATCCTTAAAATAGGTTTTATTTCATTATACTAAAAAACTTGTATTAGTACTAATAAAATATTCATTTTTACCAATTTTTAATTTTCTTATAATTATCATCTTATATTATTAAATAAGTTTAAAATTTATTAGGTCTAAACTAAATCATCATTATCAAAATATTATTGAAAAAACGATAAGAATCATATATCATTACTAAATTTATTTTCAACAAATTCAAAATGTACAATTTATTCTAAAAAGGTTAGTTTAATAACAATAATGAAAAGTAAAATAAATACATTTTCATTTGTTACGCACATAAAAACTAAATAAATTATGGTTACCAAACATCTATTGTTCTAATAAATAATATTTAATGATATTATTTTTATTTGATATTTTACAAAAACTTACACATTACAACTCAAAAGTGATGTGAATTATAAATAAAAGAAATATGTTTGAATTTATATTGTATAGACGAAATATGAAAATAAAAGATATTCTATTAGAATCATAAAAAATACAAGTACAAAACTGATTCATCTCTTAAAAATCAATAAGTTGTTTTATTTAGCAAAAAAATATCTTTACAAAATTGATTTTTTTAAGCTTTTAGTAAAATTTGGGAAAAAGAAGAGTTTGTAAATAATCATGTCGTTTTGTTCTCTGGTTCAAATTTTTTTTATTATTTTTTATATTTAGAATCTAAATGGCTGGGGCCATATGCCAAAACGCCAGGGTATCCCACAATTAACCTAATCCCAAGTCGACCTATATCTGAAATATATCGTCCTTTGTTTCTTGAGTTTAATGGTACTCCTCCAGTAATAATTAAGTTTCAATTGTCTCCACATATCGTAACTGTAATTTAAAAACACACGGCTAATACAAAACCATGCACAACATTTACAGTTATGCGCGCTAACATATTACACCGGTGTGAGCGAGACGCAAGATTCTCGTAGATCAAACAACACAAACGCTGCTATTTGTATTTAAAAAATAATTACGATGACCCATCTCATTTTCTTCAACTCAGAGCTTCCTTACGGCTGATTTTTTATTTTATTTACATTTTACATTCACAATATCCCACTGTTAATAAGACAGAGTTGTTACAAATATTTGCAGAAATAACAAGACACCCTGTTTTTTTGTTTTTACAAGACGCTTTGTTTTGACAGTTCTTGAAAAAAATTATTGCACATTTTGTTTATCTCCGTGAAAAAATTGTGAAAAAATAAAATAAATTATTATAAATGTGTTTAAAATAAAGAAAAACTATTAACCAACAACACAAAAATGGCTCACAGTGAAAGTTTTCAGCTTAACACCTTTCGCAGCTATGTAACTATTTTGGGAGATGCAAAGGCCACCGATGACAAGAAACTGCGAGCCGCTCAAGAATTAAGTGAACATTTTGAAGTGGTAGTACAAAGCGCATCATATCCATCGTTTTTGGAACATTCCCTTAAAGCTTTTATGCATTTTCTACAAGATGGAGAGCCTCAATTCATACAAGAATATCAGGCTCATCAGGTATGTTGAATATTCTTAACTAGTGAGGGACAGAAGATCAATTAGAAGTCATTTTGATGAAATAAATGTCCTCATGGTTTACATGTTTTACAGAATAAAAAGTTAAACTATGTGTAGATATGTAATAATAATTTACCATTAGACCCAATATTAAAATAAATATTATTATTACATGTTTTTTCTTTAGGTGCGCAAATTAATATTGGAAATGATACATCGTCTACCAATAAGTGAAAATTTGAGACAACATGTAAAGTCTATAATATCATTAATGTTAAAAATCTTACAAATTGACAATGAGGAAAACGTTCTTGTGTGTCTAAGAATAATTATAGAATTGCACAAAAATTTTCGTCCTTCATTTAACAATGAGGTATATACATACATAAAAATTTTATTTTATTTTTTAATACACTTTTAATTAACATATATTTAGGTCCAACAGTTTTTGGCATTGGTTAAGAAAATTTATACCGAACTTCCCAATCATATGAATAAAATATTCGAACCAGCCCAACAAATTAGAATTAAAGATTTGAAAGAGCTCAATATGGAACAATTACTTTCCGAAACTTATGCCATTAAGTCAATACATGTTGAAAATCCAACAGATGCAGTAACATTTCAAATGGTAAACAATAAAAACAATTTTTAAAACATTCTATAAAAATTACTCTAATTTTTTGTTTTTATGTAGTATAATCTTTTACCCAGAGGTATGTTGTCCTTAAGGGTTTTACAAGAATTACCCATTATCGTTGTACTCATGTATCAAATTTATAAAAATGCCGTACACCAAGAAGTATCCGAATTTATACCATTAATAATGACCACAATTAATCTACAACCTTCAATGGTTCATAGGTAAATAAAAGACAATAATATAATATAAATCCCATTTTATTTTTAAATTCCTTACAGAAATTCACAATTTTTCAATAAAGAAATTTTTATTGATTTTATGGGAGCTCAAATAAAAACTTTATCATTTCTGGCCTACATCGTAAGATTATTCCAGGTAAACAAAAAAGAAATAGGTATACTGTAATGATAAATTTATAAAATGTTAATAAATTTCAGGAAACAATTATGACTCATTCTGCTTCCGTGACTAGTGGAATTTTAAGTTTAATGCATTTGTGTCCCAAAGAGGCGGCACATTTAAGAAAGGAACTCTTAATCGCTGCTAGACATATCTTTGCTACAGATTTAAGACAAAGTAAGTAAATGTAGTACAGATTGATTATAAAGTTTCCAACAATTTTAAAATTTTCAGAATTTATACCTTCAATTGAACGTTTGTTTGACGAGGACTTGTTAATTGGCAAAGGTGTTACCTTAGACTCTATACGTCCTTTAGCCTATTCCACATTAGCTGATTTGGCTCATCATGTGCGTCAAAGTTTAAGTTTGGATGTTTTAGAAAAAGCTATAAAACTGTTTTCCAAAAATGTCCATGACGAATCTTTGGCTACAGGAATACAAACTATGTCTTGTAAACTTTTATTAAATTTGGTTGATTGTGTACGCCAACATAGTGAAGTAGAGCCAATAAAGGCTCGTAGTTTATTGACAACACTGTTAAAAGTTTTTGTATACAAATTCCAAACAATCGCTAAAATCACCCTTCCAAGCATCACACAAAGATTGTACGTATAACTATCTACAAATAAATGTATGGTTTTTTAATATCTTATATTATTAATAGAAAAGCTCAAGCAACACCTTCTTCTTCAAACTCCCCCGCCTCCGGGTCATCGTCTGCAACACCTGCTTTGGATAATAAAGAAAATCTAAGTGTATGCTTAAAGTTATCACTAGTTTGGCTTTGAAAATTTTATAATTTATTTCATTTTAGGACAATAATTCGGATGCCATATCAAAAACCAATTTGGCTGGTAATCAAATGCTTTGCTCATTAAATATAGTGGATTATCGCAGTTTGGTAAAGACTTTAGTTGGTGGTGTGAAAACTATAACCTGGGGATTTCTTAGCTCTAAAGTAAGTTTCTTGTTTGCATAAACTCCTGAATAATATTCAAATTTGATTTTATTTTCCTCGAAAAGTCTCCTTCTGTGGATATAACTAAAAATAAACAGGAAAAACTTTTCCAACCGTATGAAGTTAGCATATATATTGATTTAGTGCACTGGGCCATGGAGGCTTTGGATATATATTCCATTAACACCTCCACAGCCAGTCAACTGAAAACTTCTGGAATTATACCACGCACAAAGGAAGAAAAAGAAGTGTTGGAACATTTCAGTGGTATTGTAAGTATTTTGTTATTCAATTATTAATATCTGGTACATTCTATTGAGTTTTATCTTTCAGTTCATCATGATGCATTCGCAAAATTTTCAAGAAGTATTCGCCACCACTATTGATTTTATGGTAGAACGCATACACAAAAATCCGTCTTTGCAAATAGTGGCCAATTCATTCTTGGCAAATCCTACTACTTCTCCATTGTTTGCCACTGTATTGGTTGAATATTTGTTGGGCAAAATGCATGAAATGGGCACAAGCGTAGAGAGATCTAATCTATATTTGCGTCTTTTCAAGCTGGTATTTGGTAGTGTTAGCCTTTTCCCCGTAGAGAACGAACAAATGTTGAAACCGCATTTACACAATATTGTCAATCAGTCAATGGAACTAGCATTGACAGCAGAGGAACCATATAATTATTTTCTGCTATTAAGAGCTTTGTTTCGTTCAATTGGTGGAGGTTCACATGACCTACTATATCAAGAATTTCTACCTTTGTTGCCAAATTTGTTGGAAGGTTTAAATCGTTTGCAAAGCGGTTTCCACAAACAGCACATGAAAGATCTTTTTGTGGAACTATGCTTAACAGTTCCGGTAAGATTGTCGTCACTGTTGCCGTACTTACCGATGTTAATGGATCCTTTGGTATCCGCCTTAAATGGGTCGGCTACATTGGTTAGTCAAGTAAGTGTATCATTAAGTTAATAGTTTAGTGGAACACATTAATTTTAATTTTTTATTCGTTATAGGGCTTAAGAACATTGGAGCTATGTGTGGACAATTTACAACCTGACTTTTTATACGATCATATTCAGCCTGTTAGAGCAGCTCTTATGCAAGCTCTTTGGAAAACACTTCGCAATCAAGACAACGCTGCATTAGTGGCTTTTCGAGTGCTTGGTAAATTTGGTGGTGGTAATCGTAAAATGATGACCGAACCTCAAAGCATACAATATACAAATAGTGAAATACAGCCTACAGCTGTAGTCACATATTTTCAGGAACTAGAAAAACCTATAGAGTTTCCCATTGACAAAGCAATAGAAACTGCATTTTCTGCTCTTAGCTCAAATACCACAGATTCCTTTTATCGTCGCCAAAGTTGGGAAGTTATACGTTGTTTCTTGGCAGCTTCTATCAACTTAGATGATGAGAAACATACCTTACAAAAATTCTTTTTGCATCCCAGTTTCCTGGAGAATAACATTGTTAATATGCCAGTTAGTCAGAGTAAAATTGAAGATTTTCAGGCACGTAAAACTTTACAAAATGCATTGACAGGCATGTTTGTGGCTTCGGCTACAAAAGATTTAAGGGATCATGTCGTTCCATTTATGGTATCCGTAGTGCGACATTATACCATGATTTCTATAGCACAACAGGCTGGGCCTTTCCCCTACAAACAATACTACTCTATTAATGGCATAGATCCTTTAGTGCTTATAGATGCGTTGGCCATTTGCATGGGACATGAAGAAAAAGAATTATGTAAACCGGGACAACTATGTATTGGTTTGATTTTGGACACATCAGCCAATATTTTGGGTAGCAAAGAACGAGCATGTCGTTTGCCCTTAATGCAATATTTAGCTGAGAAGATGACCGCATTGTGTTACGAAAGACCTTGGTATGCTAAAGTCGGTGGTTGCAAGGCAATACAATTTTTATATCAACATTTCTCTTTGCGTTCTTTGTATCAACATCTCTTCTCCTTTGTAAAGGCTTTTATGTTTGTTCTAATGGATTTGGAAGGCGAAGTTTCCAATGGCGCCATTTACATAGCAAAAACTAATTTAAGATCTTTATTGGATCTGTGTATGACTCCCAAGGATCAAGAAAATGAAGAAATCATCACCATTAAGAACAAAGCAATATACGATGTTATACATGAATTGGTAAGACAAGTTACCAGTCCTAATACTTTGGTACGTCAGGAATCAATGTCTTCTTTGAAATATATAGCTACCTTACAAAATCGGACTGTATCTGAGGTAATGGATCCACATAAAGAGGTCTTGGCAGATATTATACCACCCAAAAAACATTTACTAAGACATCAGCCGGTAAATGCTCAAATTGGTTTAATGGAAGGAAACACGTTTTGCACCACTTTGGAACCCAGACTTTTTACCATCAATTTAACTAACAGTTATCATAAATTATTCTTTCACGAACTCATTACTCTATCAGAAGCTGAAGATGCCACTCTCATGAAATTGGATTGCTACAAAAATGTAACAAATTTGGTTCCGTTAAGAATAAGTGCTTTAAGAGCATTAGCTGCGTGTCACTATATAACTGATACCACACATAAGGATAAAATTATTACTATCCTGTTTAAACTAATGGAACACAAAAAGCCTGAACTACAAGAAGCTGCTTTCAAGTGCATGAAACGATTTAATGCTGGCATACAAATCGATAAGAAGGAAATACACAACTGCATTAGACCTTTACTCTTAACGCTAGGAGATCACCGCAATTTGACATTAACAGCTACAAAACGTTTATCCTATTTTACACAACTATTTCCACAAATTTTTAATGAGAAATTAAGTGAGCAAATTTTACAATTGTGCCGAAAGTTACTAGAAATATCAATACAAATTTGCAAACAAGGGCAACAAGGAGGAAACTTTTTCGCTGCTATCAGGGGAGGAGAATATGAACAAAAAGTTGTTTGTTTAATAGAAATGTTCCATCAAATAACAGCAGCCACTCCTAAATATATAGAGAATTTATGTCAACTAGTTTTGCAAACTGAGAAAAATTTAATGATTGAATCATCTTCACCATACAGAGCGCCTTTGATTAAATTTCTCCTGCGGTTTCCCAACGAAACAGTCGATTATTTTCTCTCTGACGTTTATATAGTAGATGATCAATGGAATCGTTTCTTTATACATATTCTAAAACATAAAGATGGCCAACCTTTCCACAATGTTTTAAAAACTCAGAGCTACATAAATTGCCTTATACAACATATTGGAGGAGCACATGAGAACACGGTTATGACTGAAGCCCAGAAGCAAGAGGCCCAAGAACAGGCAATTAAAATTGTATACACAGTAATGGAAAATGATGATCAATGGATTGCAACACAAACCGAACTGATTAATTGTCTCAAACAGTTGTGGCAATACAATTTGAACAGCAGTTGCCAAGAGAATGTTATCAGTTACAAGTGGCATTTGGTTGGAAAGATTTTGCTTAAATACTTCTCCCTCAACACTAATGAGATCGAGTTGCTGTTCCAACTTTCTCGCGCTCTTTGCTTACATTTTATACCAGATTTCTATTTCCTACGAGATTTTCTACAAAATACGGTGGCGCAAAGTTATACAGTTTATTGGAAGCGTCAAGCATTTTTCTATTTTGTAGAAAATTTCAATAATGCCTCACTTTCGGAGGAATTAAAAGCTAAAATTATTACATCAATTTTGGTACCCTGTTTTATAGCCAGTTTCGATAAAGGCGAAGGTAATAAGTTAATTGGTGCACCTCCCACACCTTTTCAGGAAGATGACAGCAATATTGTATCGGTATTTATTAGTAAAGTATTTGATCCTGATAAGCCTTATGCTAATGATGATGCTGTACGTATTGCTTTGCTGCAATTCGCATGTCTTTTGGTAGAGAGGGCTTCCCAACATATACATGATGGTGATGCCAATAACAAGCGCCAGGGCAACAAACTAAGAAGACTTATGACTTTTGCCTGGCCTTGTCTTTTGAGTAAAAATTCTGTAGATCCTACAGCACGTTATCATGGTCATTTGCTATTGGCTCATATTATAGCCCGTCTAGCTATACATAAGAAAATTGTATTGCAAGTATTTCATTCCCTATTAAAGGGACATGCTCTAGAGGCTAGACCAGTTGTGCGACAAGCTTTAGATGTTCTTACACCAGCCATGCCTTTACGCATGGAAGATGGTAATACTATGTTGACGCACTGGACTAAAAAAATTATAGTCGAGGAAGGACATTCAATGCAACAATTATTCCATATCTTACAATTGATAGTTAGACATTACAAGGTAAAAATATAAAAGTCTTTTGCAAAACTATATTCTAAATTAAATTTCCTTTAGGTATACTTCCCTGTTAGGCACCAGTTAGTAACCCATTTGGTTAACTACATGCAACGTTTAGGCTTTCCACCGAATGCATCTTTGGAACATAAAAAATTGTCGGTCGATTTAGCAGAAGTTATAATAAAGTGGGAATTGCAACGCATAAAAGATGATGAAAGTGAGAGTAAACTCTCCTCCATTGATGATGAAATGGATGACAAGTCTTCAGTGAAGAGAACATCCAGCGAAGATTTCAATGAATCACAAAGAAAGAAATTACAAACAGAAAGCGCCCGTAGCAGCAGTAAGTTATTTTTTTGATTTTTAATAAAAATATTAGTTTAAAATGTATGTAAATACTATTATCTTAAAGATACAAATGAAGCTAGTACTTTGGGTGCAAAAGTTGACGAGAGTTGCCGTTCTATAGGTAAAGTACACTGTGACACAGTTTTAAATTTCCTCATAAGATTGGCTTGTCAAGTGAATGACAGTCAACCAACAATTCTCAATTCGGGAGATAATTTATCCAGAAGGTAAGCACAAAAAGCTGTAATTATTTTGCAACCAATGTTGAGTTAGTTGTAAAATTTTATAGTGACTAATGTGAAATGTCTACAAAATCTTTTCAGGTGTATTATTCTCCTACGTACTGCCATGCGTCCAGATGTTTGGCCCCAACCTTTTGAATTAAAGTTAACTTGGATGGATAAGATTTTCTCAACAATCGAATCGCCACACACGAATATCAATAACATTTGTACTGCTTTAGATTTTCTTACATTTTTGACAAACATAATGAAACCAGATCAACTTTTAGCAATCATAAGACCAATACAAAAAGGTCTATCCGCTTGCATCATACATCAAAATACTAAGATTGTACGTTTAATGCACGTACTCATAACTCGACTAATGACCATTTTCCCACCAGATTCTCAGCACAAAAATGATGAGCTGGAGATTCTTTATAGTGCTATAAGCAAAATGATAGTGGATAATTTAACATTGTACGAAAAGAGTCCTCAGCCTAATCCATCTTCGCTTTTCGGCACCCTAATGATTTTAAAGGCATGTTGTGCTAATAATCCCGAATATATAGATCGTTTAATGTTGCAGTTTATTAGGGTACTGAATCGTTTAACCAAGGAACATATTGCCTTACAAAACAATACTCAAGCCTCCATTAATCCCTCAACTGAAAATAATCACTTGTCATTAGAGTTGTTGATTTTATCATTGGATATGATTAAGAATCGAATTGTTATAATGAGTGTGGAGGTACGTAAACTATTAATAGGCAGCATTATAGTGAATTTAATCGAAAAAAGTATGGATACTAAAATAATGAAGTGTATAATCAAGATGTTGGACGATTGGGTTAGAGTTAAAGAACAAAATTCTATAGTTCAAATACCTTCCATAAGAGAAAAATCTGTTCTATTGGTTAAGCTTATGCAATATGTGGAAAAGAAATTCTCAGATGAAAGTGATTTGCATACACAATTCTTGGAAATGATAAACTATATTTACAGGGATGAATGTTTAAAACAAACTGAATTGAGTGCCAAACTCGAGGGTGCCTTCCTAACAGGTTTACGAAGTCAAAATCCCGCCATAAGATCAAAATTTTTTGAAATTATAGATGCTTCCATGAGAAGACGATTGCACGATCGTTTATTGTACATAATCTGTTCACAGGCTTGGGATTCGATAGGCACCCATTATTGGATCAAACAATGTATAGAGCTATTAGTGCTAACAGCCAACACCATGACTCCGATACAAAATGCTAATGATATGCATAAAATACCCAGTATTACTTCCATTATCAATATGGGCGACAATGAGGAGAAAAGCCAATTTGTTATTTACACTTCTTCACAAACCGATTGCATGGACATAGCTCAAGGTGTGGATGATAAAGATGAAGAGTTTGATGTAGATGTAAATTTGGATTTCATTAATGCTCAACAAGATCAACCAGATAGCGAACCAGCTAGAAAAATGAAAATATGTAAATTGATCCACCGCCAAATAGACTTTTTGGATATTAATCGCAAAATTCGCACAGATCAATTACTAGTGGCAACTTCACAATTATGTCATATGGATACTGCACTGGCAGAGAGTGTTTGGTTGGCGATATTCCCCCGGATATGGTCAATATTTAGTAGTGATCAACAACATACCATTATTAAGGAAGTTATACCATTTTTATCATCCGGCACCAATATTATACAAAAGGATTGTTCACCCAGTGCTATAAACACATTTGTTGAAGGTTTAACACAATGCAATCCCAAAATTTATATACCTCCCAACCTCTGCACTTATCTGGGTAAAGCCCATAATCTATGGCATCGCATGACTTTGGTTTTAGAGGAAATGGTAGCTAAACAAAATATTAATCATAACAATGCTTCCTCTCTAATGGACTATAGTGATCAGCAACAAGACAACAATGGCAATCAAACTTCTGTTCACGACTCTTTGTCACAAATGTATTCTGCGATGCATGAAGAAGATTTATGGGCAGGTTTATGGATGAAATATGCTCAATACACAGAAACAAATGTTGCCATTTCCTATGAACAAATGGGTTTCTTCGAAGAAGCTCAGGGTGCTTATGATTTGGCCATGACTAAATTCAAAGAAGACTTATCGAATGGCATCTGTAATTCCCATATGAATAGTGAAATAATGTTGTGGGAAAATCATTGGATTAGATGTGCCAAAGAACTTAATCAGTGGGACATCTTGCTGGACTACGCACAAACTAATCGTGAACAACATGAATTATTAATAATGGAAAGTGCCTGGCGTGTACCCGATTGGAGTCTTATGAAAAAAGCTTTGCTAAAGATCGAACAAGCCTATTCCAAACAATTTGGGTATAAGGTTAATTTGTATAAAGGATTTTTGGCTATCCTCCATCCCGATGAAAGACAGTTAGGTAGCGTAGAAAAATACGTGGAAATATCGTCTGGGTTGTGTATAAGGGAATGGGGAAGATTACCTCACATTGTATCTCATATACATCTACAGTATTTGCAGGCTGCCCAGCAAATAATAGAGCTCCATGAAGCAAGTCAAATACATCAGGGTCTTTTGCAATCTCGTAATACGTCATTGCATGATATGAAAGCCATTGTTAAAACCTGGAGAAATCGTCTGCCTGTTATTGCTGACGACCTATCGCATTGGTCAGATATTTTCACATGGCGTCAGCATCATTATCAAATAATTACCCAACACTTGGAACAACAATCAGATCAGGGTAATACAATGCTGGGCGTTCATGCTTCTGCTCAGGCGATTATTTATTTTGGAAAAATTGCACGCAAACATAATTTGACTGGTGTATGTCAAGAAACATTGTCTCGTATCTACACCATACCCTCGGTCCCCATTGTGGATTGCTTCCAGGTAAATAGAGAACATTTATTTTCCTTAAAATTATCAATTGATTCAGTATTTATTTGTTAATTTAACAGAAAATACGACAACAAGTTAAGTGTTACATACAAACTGCTTCCTCTGCCGGACGCAATGACCTCAACGAAGCGTTGGAGGTTATAGAATCTACAAATCTTAAATATTTCACTGCCGAAATGAATGCTGAATTCTATGCTTTGAAGGGCTTATTGTTGGCCAAAATTGGGCGTTCTGAAGAGGCTGGAAAAGCATTCAGTGCGGCTGTACAATTACATGATGGTCTCACTAAAGCCTGGGCTATGTGGGGAGATTTTATGGAACAAATGTTTTTGCGTGACAAACAGATGGCATTAGGTGTAAGTGCTTTAACTTGTTACCTTCATGCCTGTCGTAATCAAAGTGAAAGCAAGACAAGAAAATATTTAGCTAAAGTATTATGGTTTTTGTCGTACGATAATTCAACTAATACCCTGATGAGTACTTTGGAGAAATATGTGGTAGGAGTGCCACCGTCGTACTGGCTTCCTTGGATACCACAGCTTTTGTGTTGCTTAGTGCAATATGATGGAAGTGTTATACTCAATCTATTGAGTCACGTAAGAAGAAATATTGTTATTTAAATGCTATACTTTTTTAATTAAAAATTTATCAATTTAAAGGTCGGACGTTTATATCCTCAGGCAGTTTACTTTCCAATACGTACACTTTATTTAACTTTAAAAATCGAACAAAGAGAAAAGCACAAAACGGCAGAACAGGCTTCCGGAAGACCGCAAAATCATGTAAGTTTTTCTTACAATATACTTAAATTCCTTTACAAATCGAATACATTACAGCAAAATTTGGAAAACAATATGAACCAGGTGTTCACTAATTCGAACAATACACCTGCGGCAACCGGTCCCACTTCGGTAAATCCTATTAAAGCCACTCCACCTATGTGGCGTTGTTCCAAGGTTATGCATGTCCAAAGAGAAATACACCCAACCATACTTAGTTCTCTAGAAGGAATTGTAGATCAAATGGTTTGGTTTAGAGAAAGTTGGACAGAAGAAGTATTACGTCAACTCCGCCAAGGTTTAATAAAATGCTATGCCATAGCCTTTGAAACAAGGAGCACGGTAAGCGAAGCCACCATAACGCCACATACTCTGCATTTTGTCAAAAAGTTGGGTTCAACATTTGGTATTGGTATTGAAAATATACCCGGTTCGGTAGCTTCTTCATCGTCAAATTCAGCTGCATCTGAGTCCTTGGCACGAAGAGCTCAAGTTACTTTCCAAGATCCTGCCTTCCAAATGATGAAAGAACAATTTACACGAGATTTTGATTTTGCAAAACCAGATTCCATGAAATTACATAATTTAATTACTAAACTTAAGTCTTGGATCAAGGCTTTAGAAATCAAAGTGAAAAAGCTACCGACCTCATTTTTAATAGAAGACAAATGTAGATTCTTATCCAACTTTAGCCAGAAAACAGCAGAAGTTGAATTACCAGGAGAATTTCTCATACCTACATCGTCACATTATCACATACGTATTTCGCGTTTCATGCCCCGCGTAGAAATTGTGCAAAAAAATAATACAGCAGCTCGTCGTTTACATATTCGTGGCACCAATGGCAAAATTTATCCCTATTTGGTGGTTATCGATACAGGTTTGGGTGATGCAAGAAGAGAGGAACGTGTATTGCAGCTTTTGCGCATGCTTAATTATTATTTGGAAAAACAAAAGGAAACAACCAGACGTTTCCTTAATATCACTGTGCCTCGTGTTGTGCCCATATCACCACAAATGCGTTTGGCTGAAGATAATCCCGCCAGTATTTCCTTATATGAAATTTATAAGAGCACTTGCGCCAAAATGGATGTGGAACATGATTTACCCATAATGAAGTATTACGAACGTTTATCGGAGATACAATCACAGGGTGCTCAAATAACCCATCCCATGTTGCGTGACATATTCCAGGAAATACAAAATAAAATGGTACCTAAGACTTTGTTTAAACAATGGGCTGTTAAAACGTTTGTGTCGGCTACAGATTTTTGGCAATTCAGAAAAATGGTAAAGTTTAATATTACATTTAGTTGAAATGACTTTCAACTCGTTTAATTATTTTTGTTTAATTTTCTTTGTTTAGATGACACTACAAATGGCTTTGGCTTTCTTATGTGAATATGCTTTGCATTTGACCCGTCTTAATACCGACATGATCTATATACACCAGGACTCGGGACTAATGAATGTCTCTTACTTTAAATTCGATATTAACGACGATAAGGATGACTTAGATCATTCACGTCCAGTACCCTTCCGCCTCACACCCAATATAGCGGAATTTTTAACGAATATTGGCATATCGGGTCCTTTATCTGCTGCCATTATAGCCACTGCACGTTGTTTTGTGCATCCCAATTACAAACTCTCTTCCATTTTAAGAACTATTTTGCGCGATGAAATCATTGCTTTGCACAAAAAAAGACTGCGTGACAATAAACCTATCGATTCAATGGAAGATGCAGCAAATGATGCAAATATTACAGAGAACATGATACGTTTAGTGAATAAAGCCGTTAATGCCATATTGAATCGTTTAACAACAATCTCATATTTCGATAATATAGAATCAAAGAAAATTTCAATATTGCTACAGCAAGCAACAAATCATGATAATTTATGTCGCATGGATCCGGCATGGCATCCATGGCTTTAAAAAAATTAAAAACAACATGCAACTGCATACATAGTTTTATATCAATAGTTTTAGGTTTTATTTTCTTTTTTTCTGAATTTAATAAAGATTTCGAGAAAACGTTTTAAACATAAAGGAAAAAAAAGTTGTGTTTGGAAAATCTTTGTTTGGTACCTTTTATAAATTCAATTAGTAATTTGACACTAACTTTTCATGTTTATTCCAATTTTTATAATTTTTGTTATGGAAGTCAAATACAATATTGGAACGCATTAGGAAGCAACTACGTGACAAAAACTGAAAAAGTTCAAAAAGCATAAAAAATACTACAAAGCTAAATAAGTTCTAAAAACGTAAAAATACCAAACCTCAAGACCGAAAAGGAGCTACGGATTATCTTTTAATGAAGTTTAATGTAATTTGTTTAATCTCATTTCGGATTGTAAATCGCTATTATTGTATTTTCTAGTAGTAAATAAAGCAGAGTTTATGGACAGCATAACGTGACATTCTTAACACATTAGAGAACCAAAGCAATTTTAATTTTAGTATTATAAATATGCTTAAATTAAAGCATATTTATAATTACAGTTTTAGAATTATAAATATGCTTAAATTAACAACTTCAGAAGAAAAATGTTATACAAGTCGTTTCTCATGTTCGTATTATTTAGAAAAAGGTTATACAGGCCGTTTCTCAAGCTCGGATTATTTAAGAAAAGTTTATACAGGTCATTTCTCAATCTCGGATTATTTAGTCCTTAAAAGGCTTCAATTCTGAAAACAGAAAATTATAGGACAATTCGCATGTAAAAGAAAATTTATATTGTAAACTAACACAGATTATAAAAATAAAAAAAATTTTCATATTTAAAATCTGTGATATAAAACTGCATATTTAACATTTTAATCATTTTTATAATTAAAAATATTTTTTAAATCTTGCCTAAAAAAATACTCATAATTGGGAAGAACAATATGTGCCAAAAACGTCTATTAAAATTCTTAAATGTAATAATAAGTTTCTTTAAAATGTTAAACCTATTTTCATTTTCTTTTAATTACGAAGTAAATTTCCAGCATGATAATATCTATTAACAAATATATAAATTTTGAAATAATTCGAAAATTTCATTATTTTACTTCAATAAAGTATATTTTCTGGTTTTTAAAATTTCAGCTTAATTTTACATATACTAAAACCTAATTTTTCATAAATATTCTTTTTGAAAACTTAAGACGTATTTGAAATAATTCATAATTTGTGTCTTGCAAGATCTTCAATAAATTCTCTACAAAATTAATCTGCAATCAAACTCAAAAGCTGTGATATTTGTATTATGTTTAGTAGTTTATTTAGTTGTACAAACGTATGTTTGTATATATTTTTAAATCTTTATATTGTTACCTCTACTAACTCAATTTTATTACCTATTTTTTGTCTAGTTTTGTTAGAGCTAAATTTTTCTTTATGAAAATGAAAAAAAAAGCTTTTTTATTTTCTGTCTTAAAAGTGATGAAACACATAAGACAAAAAACAAGTTTTGACCACCTTCACTTTAGTTTATACTTTTGTTTTGTACTCGTCGTCGTATATAGTAAGTAAGTAGTAAAGTAAGTAGTCGAAGCATAAAAAAACAACATAAATATATATATTTTTTGTTTTTTTTTTTTTTTAATGGCTAAAAAGTAAAGAGTAGTTTACTAATACATATGCACATACTTATACACTTATAATAATACCAACTTTTCAATGACAATCTTTAAATGATGGTAAATTCCCCAAAAAAAAATAATAATAATAATATTAAAACTACAACGAAATAAGCAGAATTTTGAACAGTTAATGAGTTGAAAAGAAAACAATAATCTTTGTTTTTTGTAAAAAAAAGCAAATGTTTTGATATTTAACTCTATTTAATTCTTGCAAATTAGCATAAATTTTGAGCAACATTTTATTTTAAATATTAACTCTAGAAATGACTTTCTCTTATTTACAAAATAAAAATCAAATTAATTGGAAGAGCTTGTATTTTAACATAAAATTTAGTTTTTCTTGTTTTATTTTGTAATTTTTTAATATATTTTATCATAAAATTTTGTGTGTCTTTTCTCCTCAGTAAATCTTTTTTTTAGTTTATTCTGAGATGCTTTCATAAGCAGTTAGCCTTGTTCGTTAAGTTATGCGTTTGTTATTTAAAGTATTTCCTGAGATTATAAATAGCAACAACTATTTGTTTTTATTTTACGTTGTTTTATATATAATAACAATATGCTTTAGTTTTAATATACGTCAAAGTTTAGCTCAACTGAACTTTGACCTTCACAATCAAACACTCGTGCGTGAAAGTAAAATGTTATCGTTTAAATATCCCTATATGAAGGTGAAAAGTTCGGGCGATTTAATTTTTAGAAATTTAAAATATTCTGATACCAAAGAGGAAGTGCAAAAACACTTATATTTTATATATTACAAGTAATTGTTTTTTTTTATTAACTTTATGAAAATAATTAAAATAAAACATAAACTGATCAAGGCCACAAGAAAATACATTTTCTTAGAATTCCATTTACTTTTATAAAAATTTCTAAATAAAAAAACTTTAAATTTCTTAGCTTAAAAAGTTGTTAAGACACTACTGCACTGCAACAATTTGACAATTTAAATTCATTGCAAGATTATGTTATAAAAAATTTCACTTTTGTTACAAAATTACATTTTAACCCCCAATTTCACCATAACAATAACTAGATGTTACATGTTAACTATCAGTTACGTATGTTAAATTTGATCCAATTAACTGGAAATTAGTATTTTACTTCCGATTATTATTTTTGTCAAATTGAAGATAAGGCTAATAGAACTATTGAAATATTAAAAGAGAAATACTGAAATTAAACAAATCTTTAAAAAAATAATGATTCAAAAATGTCAACGATTTGTTATAAATAGTGCACAATAACTTTACACCGAAAATCTCCGATTCGATATCCCATCGAAGCAAAAACAATTTTTCTTAATGATTTTAAAATTTTAAAAATAAAGCACTAAAAAGCAAGCAGGATAGATCACGAATAGTTTGCGCGCATATATAGATGAAATCACATAGGACACACAGAGGCGTCAAGAATATATATCAACTGATATATGATATAAACTTTTAGTAAATTTAGTTTAGTTCGTCTTCAGTTTTGGTTACATTAAGGTTTTTTTTTTTCTTTTTTGCGATCACCTTGTGATGTGATTGCGGAGCTCTGTTTGAGGACCCTTCGTTTAAAGCAATTTTCTAGAATTCACATTATTCTAATATATAAAATAAATTTTTAGAAATGGTAAAGTTTTATTAAGGAATTCTCCTGGTATTAGTGAGGGATCATCATCATATCAGTCCTACTTGCATATTATTAAATCGTGTGTTAATGAAAAGATCTCGTTTATTTTCCATGGCTGGACCGAAAGTTGCAATACCGAATGGATACCTAAACTAATTGAGCGTAAGTAATAACCTAGAATATATATCAACTATTAATGATCACATCAATTAAATACTTAAAGAAATTGTTATTATTATTTGTCTTAAAATTTCATATTAAATTAAATTCGTTACAAAATCTTTAAAATTTCTGACAATAATTATTCATATATAATTATCTGTATTCTAGGTTTGACTTTCCATCGTGGTGGCTGCGTTATTTGTGTGGACTATAGTGTCTGGTCAAAGAAATCGTATATAGAATTATTGCAAAAATTTGAACCGATTAGTGATGTTTTATATGAAGAGGTTTTAAAGTTAATACAAATCGGTTTTAATCCCAGCAAAATATTTATGTTTGGTTTCAGTTATGGTGGTCAAATAGCTTCAAAAATTGGTAGAGCTTTAAAGCCACAGTACAATATTAATAAAATGGATAGTAAGTATTTTAAGGCGAATTTAATATTATTTGAGTGCAATAATACTTATTTCTTTAAGATATTTGTAATACATTTTTGAGTAATTTCTTAAAAAAAAATATATATTATTCTTTTTGACTTCAAATCAAATTGGGATAATCCATATTGAAGTGTGCAACCCATTTTTTAAATAATCTAGTTTTTACTTTATTTTAATATACATATATTTTTAAACTAAATTCCAGTTTGTGATATGGCTGGTCCTGGTTTTGATTTTCTTAGTTATTTAAATCATAGTGAAGCAGCAGAAAATGTTCAATGTTACTACTCCAGTTTGGATAAGGGTTCACATTTTCATAGTTGTCATCAGAATATACGTTTGGGGCACTGTGGTTATACACAACCAGCCATTTTAAGTCAACCCTACTTTAGTAGTCATGGCCTTTGTGTACGCATTTATATAAATGCTTTCGATTTTCCATTTTATGCCTTTCAAAATTCACCCATGTGGTGCGAAAGGGGTAAAACCATAAAAAGTTTACCACAAGGATTTACAGTGGGCTATAGAGAGGGTGGTTATAAGTAAGTAAAGTTTAACATAAATATATATACGTAGATAAAAAATTATATTATTTTAATTTTTCCAGCAACTTAATTGGAGATATATTTGTGCCGACTTCAATGAACTATCCTTATAATTTATCTAAAAAAGAAATGATTTTGTATGAAAAATATTTGGATGTAACATAGTTTAAATTAAAGTTATTAAGAAGTAATAAAATTGAATAACTTAAAATGTTTACACTTTTGTTTTAACTATTTTCATTATTTTTTTTTAAATAAGTACGTATTCAAATGTTTTATTTATTTCATGGGCATTATATTAATTAACATTTCTTTTGTTTTGTACTAATTGAAATTTTCTGGCTACTCTACTTATATTTAATTCATTGTAAGTTTATTTATTAACTATACCTACTTATGTATGTACGCATGGTTGTTTATATGTTTGCAAATGTATGTTGTCATGTTTGTTTATTACTGTTTTTTAACAGTGTTGCCAAAAATTGTTATTTACTACAAGAAAGTTCGACTTATATTCATTTTTCTTAAAAAAAAAAAAAAAACAAATTTATATATTAGATTTTCGATTTAACAAACCAAAAATTGATTTGGTGGTACTCCAGAGTTAATAATTGTATCTGCCAGTTTCAAACACGTTCACTAAGTTAACAAGTAATTTAGTTATTCTAATATGTGGACTTAAGGTCCGTTTCTTTATTCCCACCTTTCTTCCTAGAAAGGTTTTATCAAAGTTTGATTGCTTTGTAAAATATTCTCAATTTCCACCAAAAAACTCTGGGGTATGTATTCTCGTAAATGAAAATTGCCATAGAATGTATGTGGTGTGTTCTACCGATCACTGAATTAAACCCGGTTATACAAACAAAATTAGAATATTAATAAATTTATTAGAGCACATATATGCTAAAACGGCAACACCATTTTGCTCTAGGAGAATGGATTTTATGATTCACCATATCACCATCATTAGGTTGAGAGAAATTTGAGAAAAGCTCTTCGCTTAATATGAACTAAAGTTTAGGAAAGAAAAAGAAATACGAAATAAACCAACATACCTACTTACACATAGTAAACATAAAAAAGAGATTTTACCATTCATTCAATGCAAAAGCTTTTGAGAGAGAATATATTTTTGTTTAGTACTTTATTTTTTTGTTTTGCTAAACAAGTTTGTATGAGTGAGAGTTGCTAGAGAAGCTCTTCACACGAAAGTTGAAACAATAACAGAAAAAATAACATTTAAATTCTCCATAAGTATTACACAAACAAAAGCAGAGTGTGTATGGAAAAGATCACCATTGACAAAAGAAGAAGCAGAAGAAGGAGAAAATAAAAACGTATCTAGTACAAATTGCATTGAAAAAAGAGATGATGGTGTTGTTTGTGTATGAATTTAACTGAAATGAACTAAACTGAAGTGAACTGAACTGAAATCTAAAAAAAGCTAAAATTATGAAGTTTTGTTGTGTGCAGTTGTAGTGTTTTAGACCACGAAATGTGTTTACTTAAAAGTTTCGGCACAGTAAGAAAAGTGATATTTAAGCAAGCAGATCGGAAAACCTGTTGGGTGTTGGAAAGTGTTATTTCTTGATTTTTTCTTTTTTTGATTTGGTGTTTTTTGTTTCGTTTTTTGCCTTCTGTGTGTGTTTCTTTTTTTTATTAAAGTAAAGTGAGTGGAATTTATTATTGATTGAGCAGCTCCCCCCATGTTGTTTCACAATAAAACAATAAAAAGTGTTATGAGGACACATACAAATTAAAGAAAAAAGAAAGAAAATTTTATATATTAAAAAAAATAATAAAATTGAAATCAAAACAAAAGAATTACAAGCAATATTAATTAATAATAGAAAATTACAAAATAAAAAAGAATTGAAGAATGATCTATGAAAATTAATAAATGGAATTTAATACAAAAACTTTTAAAAAGAAAAAACAAGTGACCGAATGATCATCATAATTTGATTATTAAAGAAAAAAGCATAATATTAAGAAAGTTATAAGAAAAATATTAAAAAAAAGTTTCAAAATTACCAACAACTATTTCCAAAGGGATTAATTTCAACATTTTAAGTTTTTATACAGCAACAACAACACGAAAAAACTATTGTAAATGAAAGAGGTAAGTAAGTTTGATTAAAGTGAATAATTTTCTTTTATGTAGGTCGGGTATACATGTATTATTACATATACATCTCTTTCTTCATATTCCACACATACTTAAGAAAATTACAAAAGAAAAAATAAAAACTAAACTATACACGTATAAACCGACAGACATATTTACAAGAAAATATATACAAACACACAAACAACACAATCAACTTACTAATTTATTATAAATTTTATACAATCATACATACAAACAAGCGACCTTCACTTCAAGTTTCTTCTTTTAATTTAAATTTTTTCTCATTTCTGCGTATAAAACAAAAATTAAGACAACAACTATAGCAACAATAATAATTTTAACATAAATAGTTTCTTTGTTTTACTTTAATTTTCTGGTCTTCACACAGAAGTTTTATACAAAAAATAAAACAACAACAAAATAATAAAGACAAAAACGCAAAGAAATATATTTACAACAAAAAATAAATAAAAACAAGATATACAAAAAAAAAAGACTTGCGATAAATATTACCACTTTTTCAAAAAGTTTCACAAAAAAAGCAACAACAATAAAAAAAAAACTTACGAAATTTTTATTATTATTGTTGTTGTGTATTAATGCAATCACATCTCCCATACTTATACATTTATGTTTTGTTTGTTATTTTACGAACGATCAACATTTGTTGCTGTTGCTCTTGTTGTTGTTTCTCTTATTGTTGTTGTTGTTGCATATTATAACGATGTGACCAACAAACACATCGTTAACGAAAAATAATAACAAGCAATATTACGACGACTACAACTACAAATAGAAAAACTACGACGACGTCGTAGTTGGAAACGACAATATAAAAGAGCTTTTTGTGAAAGGCAGACTTTATTTTAGTTGGTTTCTTTTTATTTTAATCTCTGCCGTTATTACTAAAAAGTAGTAGATTGATCATACACACATACACTTCTTAATGACAAACTTTCGAAAAAGTTGTTATTGCCAGTTTGCTGCCTGCTGCTAAGGAGGTATTACCACACAAATCAAACACATACAAACATACATATGTATAATTCATAATAACAGCTTACTCTATTGTGTCCCAGCCAACCATTAAGTTGTTAAAATAAAAAAAAGAAAAAATAAGACTCGTGCACATGTTGCTTGTGAAAAACGTATTAAAATTTATGGTTTATGCTTTCTTTGAAAAAGAAATCTCAATGACAAAAAATTTAATTATGAAAACAATTTCCCTTTTCTTAAATTTAAAATACATCGTATTTTATTGCTAAATATCTTCAAAATTTTTAATTAAAAACAAAACCGAAAAGAAACATATTTTCCAATTTTCTTTTTAAATTTTTAATAAAAAATGTCAGAAAATTTTTAGGAATTTTGAAAATAAAAATAGTAATTTAAATAAAAAATAATTAAAATTTTCCAGAAAACTAAATTTTTTAATTATAAATTTTAATTTGTTTATTAACAAAATTCCAAATTATGAAAAAATATTTTTAGGAACTACCCTGCACTCGCTGAAATATCAACAACATAAAAGCGTCATATTTTGAGAGACATTTAATTTAGACCAAAATAGGGAATAATTTTATATTTTTATATGGATAAAGTAAACTTTGGTATAAAATGTATCAAAATTTCAACAAATTTATTGTTAATTGCAGATAACATTTGTTTTGAGCTAGATGAAATTATTTCCAAAATTATCTTTGGCCAATTTCAATTCGATATTTTCAAAACTTTGTGCATGCAAACCATAAATGCGGGTTGATATCTTTAAATCGACCTAGAAAGTAATTCTGAGTCGATATGGTTTTAAGTTGATAAATATGAAATGTTATTTGACAAAAATATTCTATATTAAATTCGTTAATTGCATTAATAAAATAATTTAAATAAATAAAAAATTTTAACTAAATTACGAGACTAATAATGCAAATAAACGGATTATCGAGTATTACAATTTACATCAGTTATTGCTAGCTAAGGCACTTTTATAATCTTCGTACGATCATCGATTAAAATTGGATAGTCTATCTAACTTTACGGAAACATATTAGTTTACGTTTCTTGCAAATTCACAATAAATCAACCTTGAGCAACTGTCATTGTATCCTCTTCCTATGATAGAACTGTAGAACGCCACTTTTGTTTTATATTTATATAATTTCGAAGTACGATTTGTTCCTCTTAAGTTGGTATAATTCAAATTGAAATTTACGTTAAATGTTATATAAAAAATATATTTTCTCCCCCAAAATTGATTTTATTTGTATCATTAATTTTTATTTGCAATATTAACCAATAACAATGTATATTTTCTTATTTTCACTTCGTTTATTTTGAATACGTTTGATCATATTAAGTAATAATTTAAATTATATGGTTTACTGGGAAATTTTATTTTTACTTCTCTTCTTGCATTAAATACTAAATATAATAAATATACATACGTACAAAGAGAATGTCGTATATACATACAAACAGCATTCATAAGTATGTGAATTTGTTTGTACGTATGAAAACGAAAGGTATGCCAAAATACAGTCAACAAAAAGAGAGCTGCTGCAACAAAACCTAACCAGTCCCAACATTTCAAGCATTCATAGCATGAACGAACATCGATCAAGCAAACTTTAAAAAGAAAAAAAAAAGAGGAGAGTTAGTTAGATCTGTGTAATAAAATAAATTTTCTTAACTCTGGTATGACATACATATGGCTCCTAAGGCAAAAAAAAAAACATGAATATCGAACACATGCTTTACACTCGAAATAAAAAAAATAAAATCCCACAATTAAAAAAAGATTTTCTTTTAGTATTTATTTAATGTTAATTAAATATGCTGCTACTTGCTAACCCATAAAAGGTTGGCCATTACAGTTACAATTTCATAGATTACTTAATAAAAGAAACAATAATAAACTTAGTGAGAGTGTGTATATGTATGTTTTACACAAATGTTGTTGATTTTTTGGTTTACTTTGGAATTTTTTATACTTTTTAATTTTTATGTATGTTTGTGTATATATTTTAAAATTTTTACGTCTGTGAGGCTGACTGTCTGGCTATTGGACTAGATGGTTTGTTGGTTGTCTTAATATCTTTTACGCATACGTAATCGTCAGTTTTAAGCTTTTTTTGTGAAAGGAATGAGTAGTATTCACATGAAATATATGCCTACATAGTGAGAGAAATATTGCACCATTGCTTATAGATTTAAGCTGCCAGATGGATTTTGGTATTAGATAGGCCTCATGAGAGATTTATAAGATAAAGTTGATTTTCAAATCTTATGTATTTCAACCATTCCAAATTTTTTATATAATTTAAAATCTATTTAAGCTTAACACATTTAGCATTTTATGTTGATTTTCTGAACAGAACAACTAAAATGAAGTCTGTTAGATTTTTCGTATTAATCTTCTTCAGATAAATTCGAATTTTTATATATTAACCCCGACATACATCTACCGAAGAACATAATAAAAACACAATACTTTCTCAATTTAACGTATATTCGTTTATACGAACATTATATTCGGTTTTTATCTAGTTTATCGGATCTTAAAAAACAAACAATTTCGATCAGAACAATGTGTGAAAGAAATATTCTGTTAATAAAAACTTATCTTCTGGCATTAATTGGGAATTGGAACTTGAAAAACTATTCCTTTTCTGTAAAATTATTTCAAAATTCGTTATACATACTTGTTGAACTGCGTTTTGTTAGTTAAATTCGGAAACTACTGTATATAATATTTTCTTAAACTATACTGACGAATTTTAATATATTCAGAACAGCTAGATAGTAAAATATTTCTGGAATAGATATGGACTGCTCTTTCTGTGGCTATAAAAGGTCTTGAAATAAAACTAACATTTTTTAATGCTAATAAATTTTCTCTCTGAGAACTTTTCTGACTGTTTTAGAAAGCCCCGATCCGACTTCACAAGGATACAGTCTAGACGTACACCGTTTTCCACATTTAGTTTGAAAGATGTCCCATTGACAAGTCTTCTCATATTAGTCAGAGGAACGGTTTGATTTCAATAGGAAATGAAAATCAATTCATCGTAGTCGGATTAGTGGTTTCCGATGCACTTGCTTTACCTAAGGTAAAACGTTTAATTTGTTCGATAGAGTACGTCCTATTCTCTTTAAATCTTGCCTTTATGCAACTATTTTGTAATGTAAAAGATCATTTTCTATTCAAGTTCTTAATGTAAAAACCATATTTTATGAAGATTTGAACGATTTATGTTTGTTGGAATTTTAGCAACACAGTATAAAATATGACACGTTTATATCCAGATTTCCAACTTTACATTACATATAAAAATACGGGAATTCTAACTTTGTAATACGTAAAAAGTTATATTATCTGACAATTCTTTCTGTAAATAGAAAGAAGTTTAACGGAAGAAGAGGAATAAGAGACAGACATCAGAGAAAGAGCGATAGAGAGACTGGTTAAAGCTTTCGTTGAATGCTCTTCGTAAAAGTAAAACCATTTTTGTATCTGTGTGTAGCTTTAAAATAAATGTATGTGTGACTGTTATTAGCAAAAGAAAAAGCTACCATATTTCCCTTGAAGTGACATAGACATACACACACTTATATATTTTTAGACTGACAGACAGACGGACATAAATACAATGAGTGGCAACATTTAAAAAACACAAAGAGCATGCGCATGAGTGTTAGTTAAAATGAAATATTACGTTTTTGTTGTTGTTGTTTTTTTATGAAAGATATAAGTTTGTGTGTATTAAGTAAAAAAACAATTTTGTAATTCCTCAAGTTAAGAACGCTTTCCATTTCATTGGTAAGCTAAAATTGAATGTACGATATGTATACTGAAATAACAAGGCTACAAAATATGTACTTTTTCGTTTTAAATGGTAAAGTGATCAATTGAACAAAATCCCTCTCACTCAACATGTTTGTACTCCTACAAAAAAGATTTCATCTCTTGGTGAAAAAGCGAATCACACAGAGATGGATAAAGTATTTTGCAATCGCAATTTCAATATTTAAATGGGAAAATTTTCGAAATAGAGTCTATGAATTTTACTTCCGAAGTAATTCATTGTATGAGAAAATCTTTTTTAACGAAATTTTATAAGGTTTTGTGAAACAAAGATTTTTTCGACATTGTCAATAACAGAAGTTAGAAATTTTGAAGAAAGTTAGTTTTAAGTAAGCTAATATTTTAATTTAAAACCGTAAAGTATTACGGAAGACATTGAAAATTTATATTAAAATATATATTACAATTTTTTATTTAGGTTTAAATTTATTCTAAATTTAAAAATTTATTGAAAATCTAAAATGTAGTAAATTTACCAGTTCAGTTTCTTTCTTCTTTTGTCTGTTGGAGAATTCATTTTTAAATGTGAATTTATGCGGATGTTAGTATCTGTGAGAGCTTACGAAGAAAGAGCTGTAAACCATTTTTAGAAAGTAGTTTTGAATCAAGTCTTTTTTAAAACAGACGAACGAACATTCAAACAGACACATACATATACATTCATTCAATATGATAAAATACATTTTTAAAATAATAATTTCAAAATCCCAAGGCCTCCTCTCACTCGTTTACTTTTGCTAACTTACTATCTAAAATTTCTTACTAACTGAACAAACTAAAAGTTAAGTTGTTGCTTGAAATGAATTTAATTTTCTTGTTTATTTGCTGCTGTTATAGGTACCGAGAATGTTGATGCTGCAATATAGCAAACATGGCGAATGTATTCTTAAAGAAATTGGAGCTGCATTTCGTGGCGAACATCCCGCTGATTTGACAATAGTGTGTGAGAATAAAGTTAAATTACATGCACACAAATTGGTTTTGGCAGCAGCCAGTCCTTTGATAAGGTAATTATTATTAATAGGTATACAATAATTGTTCTCAAAATTTTATGTTAATTTTTGTTATTGTTCTAGAAATTTACTGGAAGATACACAATTTTATGATTGCATGACAACAGTATACTTCCCGGATGTAAATGCCACTTATTTTAAATTCTTATTGGATTTTTTATATTCCGGACAGACGTGCATTACTTCAAGAGATGTAAACTATTTGCATGATTTGCTATTGCTCTTGCAAATTAAATCCGATAACTGGAAAACCACAGACACAACATTACCGCCGACAGGTGGTGGAGGGAATGCTTCTGGTATAGACGATAATTCTTGCCAACAATTGTTGACAAACAGAAAGGTTACGCTATCGAATGAATGTAATGAAGGCGAAAAGAAACTGAAAACGGAAAATTGCTTAGATACAATAAAGAACAGCCCAGCATCCTCAGCCAGCTCAGAAAAACAGAATTCGGAAGAAATCGATGAAGAAGAAAACTTGAATATAGACAGTGACAGTACAGCAGAATTGCAAAAGAACCAAGCAGAAACAAATGACGATGACGTAAATGATTCTTTGACAGACAATAACAATTGTTCAAGTGGTGGCCTTAATCCAGTAAATCTTTCATTAGGTATGCGTTCCAAAAATGAACACAGTATGAAAAATATTTTTAGAGGCAAAAGCAGCTATTCCCCCGATTACGATTCCCTCAACATAATAGAAAGCGCCAAGCGCAAAACCTTATTCTCCGATTCAGCCAAGGACTGCCTTAAACCCTTGTCCGATCACGGCGATTTAAACAGTTCTCCAGATAATTATGTGGTAACACCGCATCGAAAACGTAGACCTGGGTTTCATTCATCGCCCAGTCACAAGCCTTTCGTATCAGCGTATCAACAAAATCTGCTAGATGAGTTTCGTTCAGCTAAATCGTCCCTATCACCTCTGACACATGGTTATATGCCGGAAAAGAACTTATTACTGCCGCTGGATGAAGGAGTAATTAATCCCTCAGACATTCTGCCCCAAAATCGAAATCTATTAGAGAAAACCATATCACGTCATGACAGCCCTGAAAAGACAGTACAACTGCCGCCACAATTGGTTTACCAATGGCAATCTACCCATAACTCGAATATGTCCTCATTATCTCATCTACCCTCGGGCCTTACTTCCATTTCAGACATAAATCTAAGTCTCGAACAAACCAGCAATCAAAACAGCCCTAATCCCAACAGCCTCGGAAACAATTCACAAAATTCTGTGCGAGAATATCGCTGCGAATATTGTGGCAAACAATTTGGTATGTCGTGGAATTTGAAAACCCATCTTAGAGTTCATACCGGCGAAAAGCCGTTCGCCTGTCGTCTCTGCATAGCCATGTTCAAGCAAAAGGCTCATCTCTTAAAACATTTGTGTTCAGTTCATAGAAATGTCATAACCACCAATGGCAACGACAATGATACACGTTATTGTTGCTGCTTCTGTTCCATGTATTTTGAATCAGTACAAGAATTGGTTCGACATTTGTCGGGTCATCACAACAATTTATTGTTAGCTAAAAACTTACGCGATTAGTAGTTAGTTGAAGTAAAGTAGTAGATTACACGTTTCTTTTTTTTCTTTCCAATAAAACTACAAAAATCTAAATCTATATATATATACATAAATACATACATATGTATATATAACAGGTAGTTTTTATATGTTGTTATATGTATGTATTTATAAACAAAAAAAAAAACTATATTTTACATTCAATCAAATTTTTATATATATATATTTATGCATTTTTTGTTAATTTTAACATTTCCATCTTCTATTTTTTCTACTTATTATATATATATTTTTTTGTATATTTTACACTATAATTTTTTACATCTATACATGAGTTTTTTTTATTATTATTAAATATTATTTTATACATATTGTATGATGATGTACATGTAATATATATAAAAATCCAAACAACCAATCAACAAAAACAACATTCAAAAATTTAACTATTAAAGAAAAACAAATATAAATTAAACTTTTTACACATACATTTTGTTATACATACAATTATGTTATTTGTATGTAAATAAAAAACACCTTTTTGTTTGTTTTCAATTAAATTTTTACCAGGAATATCTATGTATGTAATGATAAGGAGATTTATTTAAAATGGTAAAGTATTTGGGATAGTTTTTATTGGGGGTTATAATCTGTGATTTTCTTAAATAGCCAATTATTAGTAGCTTTTACAATTTAAATTAATAAAACTACAAAGTAGATAGGCTTTTTACTTAATGTTATTACAAAATTACTTACAAAAGGGGATAGTTTGGGTTCTCTAAGGATGTATATGTAGTACGTGGGTCTAGCTAGCAAAAAGTATAATTTCAGGATGTAGAATTCTCACTTGAATTTATTTTTATTGCAGAAAAGCACTTTGGTACTACATTAGATGCTGATATCTTAGCTTTTATTTTTTCATTAAAAAATTGTCTTCATTTTGTGTAAATAAATTTCGAAAGTTCCAACAACTCGGAAACGCGAACAAATCATCTCCACAACGATTACAAGAAGGCTAATTTATTTATTATTATTATATTTTTTATAAAAAGATATTGGAACTAAGTTTTCGAAAGTTTGTGTTAAAATGAGTCAATTTTACTATAAATGTGTAATAAATAATTTATTAAATATGTACGCGTATAAGTTATATGTAAAATTTGATTAAGAATACGTGTTTTTTTTTTTAATACCATGAAAAATATCTATCAAAGCATGAAAACGAAAAAAAAATCTATTTTTAATTTAAAATATTAACATTATTATAAGCAGAATTTAAACAATGTGTATCAAGAATACATCTGTCCTTTAGAAAATTTATCAGCACAAATTTTTAAAACTTCATGAAAAGAAGAAAAATTTTTTTAAATACATTTATTTGTTTAACGAAATGTAATCGTTTCAATAGCTATTTAAAATTATATGCTTTTTTAACAAAATATTGTACAATACTTTAAAGAATTCGGTATATACGAATAAGAATTTTTTAGTATTCTAAACTCAAAATTTCAATTTGTTGTGATAGGAAATAGAAAAAAATGCAATTTTTGTCGAATTGTTTAATGATTTTTAGGGTTTTTCTTTGAGTCTACAAACTCAAAGGAAATATAATAATGAAATGTTAAACCCGGTAAAATGGAACATGTCAATATTGTAGTCCATTATATAATAGAAATCAAATCAATTGTTACAAAATTATGCAAAGAAAGACTAACACTGAAATTTGTCCAAAGCTAATATCTAAAAAGTAAATATTCTTCAATAAATATATTTTTAAGTACAAAGGACTGACAATATTATATGGGGATTCTATTGTTTTGCTAACACAAACATTGACAACTCTAAAAACATTACAAAACAAAGTTGTATACAGGCCAACTAGATTCAAATGTTTTCTGATATGAAATCGCAGGCATTAACAAAAATATTAAGCACAGTTGTTATAATATATATGTTTTTGTTTTTGGCGTTATATTTGGATGTGTTAAAGCAATTATATTTTATTTTGAATTGTTATTTTTGGACCTAATTTAGGTGTTTGTAATGTATATCTGTTTTTAAGAAGAGTTTTTACATTATTAATGAACACACTCAATCATATTTTCCTTATAAAAAACATTTATAATGTAAAAAGAAGAAAATCTTCTCTTGCAGCTGTAATAACAAAACAAATAAAATTCACATACTAGACCAGATTTTGACGTTTGTCATGACAAAGTTTTATTAAGTGTATACACACTCTTAAGTTAATATAAAAAATAGTACTAAGTACTAAATTTAGCAACGTTGATAGTGATGTAAATAAAAACATAAACACGATAAACCTGATACAAATAAATAAAATACAAAAACAAATCACAAGTTAAGGCAGCCGCTGGCAAATCGTCGACAATAGTCATTTATAAAATTTGTTGTGAAACGGTTGAAAAGCAAATTCTGCTGAAACGTAGGTGTGTGGTGTTTTTAATTTTATTTTTTTTTATTATATTCACTTTGAGATTTTTATATAAAAACAACAACGACAACCACAAGATTTTACAGTATTGAAGTGAAATAAAAAAAAAAAACGAAATATCCGGTGAAATTTTTATTATATCAAAGTAAAAAAAGTGTATAAAAATTTAAGGGTATAAATTAAACTTAAAAAATATACAATTTTAAGAAAAAGTTTGTGAAAAATAGATGATGTCATCATACTTATGAAAATATATTAATATAATTAATAAAATATACGCACCGAAAAGCAAACTACAAATAAACCCTTGTTAATAAATAACTTAATAAATAATACAACAATAAATTCTATCTAATACTTGCTGCTTCAATTGTAATAGTATTTTAAGATTATAACAATAACAACAACAATAATACTGAAGTAAAAAAAATCAATTTATTTGTCTCCCCAGTCCAACTTGATTATTCATGAAGCAATTATTGCAATTTATCCAGTGATATATGTATGTAGAAACGCTACTACTTAATATACAACCGACATTCCTCCATATGTTTGGAATTTTCAATTAGTTTATTAAAAAGAATATAAAATTACTCTCTCATTATTATTATTATTTTTTTATTTTAGAGATTTGTCGACAGCATACCTGTTTAGTTCAGATTGCAAAACGTTTTTATCGTTTTTGAGTATTTAGAAAGTGCGTCATGATGAAATGTAACATTTTTAAAGAAAAACTATTTCTTTTGGCAAACATATTTCAAAAATAACAAATCAATAAACATAATTTCACATATGTTCAACAGAGAGTCCATTAAATTATTTTCAAGGCTATTTATAAAATGAACAGTATAACTCAAAATTCCAACATTTTCCACGAAGTCAATTTGTCTGTAAGATTTCTTAGTTATTTATTTTGGATAAATAGTGTACATATAAATTTTTAAATATTTGACAAAAAAGTAAGCACTATTTATCATAAAAATAAAATAAAATCCATTTTTATATCTTCATTGAATCAAAGAGACTTTGATCTTTCTCTCTAATAAAATGATTTGAAGAACAGAGGCAACAATTTTTGTTCATTATATGTTAAGCAATAAGCGTCAAATAACAGGGAACATAGTTTTAAATTCATTCGATGATATTCCGATTTTTCAAAATCACTTAAATTTTATTAGAAATTAAAAACTAAGCTACTTTTGAAAAAGAATTAACGTCCTTCCGAAACGTTTTTATTCTTAGATTACATTTTTTGTAATTTTGCAGTGATATAATTAAGGAAACAGACCCGATTTACAAGAAAGGTTATGAAAAAGTAATTAAAGTTTAAAAAATTATGGGCATTATGAAATAATCGTCTAAGACCCAATATGTATATATATTTTGGGTCCTGATGAGATTCTGAGTCGATCTAGCGATGTCCTTTTGTCTGTCTGTTGAAAGCCCGAATGGCTAAGAAGGTAAAATTTGGCGCCATAAAAGGTTTTTTATTATACTGAAAATGGTCCATGAAACGCAAATTAGTCACAAATATTAGATTTTAACATTATTAAGAAAAAAAAAATATTCAAATGTTTTAATAATTCAACATGTGTTTGAATTTACATTCCAATAATAGATTTTGTGCCCAAATTGGTACAAATAAAAAACATAAATATAAAACTACATCTGTATATGTATGTATTTTGCTATGAAATAAAAGTAAAACATAAATTTCTAGTGATTGTTTTTACAAATGATTTTTTCACAGACTAGAAAACAAAAAAAAAAATAAAAGAAAAAGGTAGGCAGGCACTTGCTTTTCTCTCTTAAATGGCGACAAGTTTAATATATATAACCTATTTAAGAAAGTTGTGGGAAAATAAATATATAGAAAAAAGAATTCTAAAACATTGTTGTTAGACATGCTACTTCATTATCTTATTAAAATAATTTAAAAATAAAACAAATTCTATATTAATGCTATTTTGGTGCCGCGCCTAAAGTTTTAATGGGAGATTCTAGGGAATAACGTAAAACCTATTCATTCAACTGGATTATTCATTCAACTTCTTTAAAACTGCCGGTTATGTTTTTTTATTAAAAAAAGAAAAATTGGTATTTTTTATAAAAATTGTTTAAGTATTTTTGTAAAGAGTTAATACAATAACAAAAGATAAAAAACAAAGAGAGATTATTGTTAAACAATGTTTTATAGTATATAAAATATAATCTTTTATTAAGAATGAAAACGTAAACAAAATAGTATTTTAGTATATAAAAATATACACATTTGTATGTACACAAATATTATTCATTTTGTGTACAAACAAATGTTTCTATGTTTATTATTTGTTATCATTTTCTTATTAAAAAAATTACGAAAAATTTTTACTATAAATTATGATGGTGAAATAAACTACAATTTAATAAATTTCAAATGCAAATATTGTAGCAATTAATAAATATAATGAAGACAGTTCGATATAATTGGAATCTCTAAGATCTCTTTCAACAGTACTTTTTGAGATATATTTAAAATTATATAACTAAGACTTATTTTTGCAAATTTTTTTAGTACGATATACATGGATTATTTCATTAAACAAATTAAAACATATATATTTTTTATATCCTTCACTTGTACTGAAAGGATATATATAGGTAAGTCATTCTGTTTGTAATTTCTACATTTTTGATATGAGACCCCCTAAATATGCATGTCCGTAAAAATTAGGTTTTAATGATTATTTTTCGAGTTTTATTTTTTACTCAATAATTTACTCGGCTACCAATTTCAACTTTAAACTATTCCCAAACCTTTTTATAAATATTATTGACATGTAACTAGGAATTGAATTTGGATATTTATCAATAAAAGAAACTCATAATTATTCATATTATTGTCAGTACCACGAAAAAATCGTTTCAATGATTCAATATACGTATACTTATACAATTTCAATGTGTTTACAATTAACGTTTCCATTCCCATATTTATCTATAAGCTATTTCTGATTATTTAGATTCTTCTTAATGTATAAAGTTATGGAAGTCTCATGTTAAGACATTCATATTGTGAATCTCTGGAATTTTTTTTATTAATAATTTATATTAAAAAATGTCAATATCAATACCTCTAATTTTGATAATACTGCAATGAATTTGGCACGTTATCATGTTCTGTTCATATTATGTATAATTACTTTAAACAGTTCGTATTAACTTGAGATAAATAGAAAATTTCGATTTTATCAGATACTCGGACATGCATTTGTTGGAATTAGAAAATCTAAGATGTGACATCATAAATCATATGATACACGAATAAAATTTGGTTTTGATTGAAAAATATGTAAGAAACTTGTGTAACATTTTTAACCAAATGTTTATACTTTAAACCACCATAGAAAAAACATTAGACACACATCTCTAAGCATACTTAATTAAATATGTATGCATTTTTATGAAATTAAGTACGCTAGTTATTGACAAATTATATTACTACATGTAAAATTGCAATTTTAAGCTCTGCTACAAAATTTATATAGATCGAATATTGATTTGATAAAATTGTATCAAAATTCGTTATACGTTTTATTCAAAATACAGGTGTGAATATAATTAGATTCGTAAAATCGAGAAACTAACTTAATTTTCTTTTAAAGTCAACAATAATTTATAAAAAAATAACTTGTTCATTCTGGAGAAAATAATAATTCAATGTAAGTGATTTTATTTAATTTAGAAAGGAAAACATTCGCAATATATTATATTCTATATTATATCTACAATTCATTGTTTAAAAGAAAAATACTTGAAATGAGTGTAAAAAAAAAAAACAAAAAAAAAATTCATTTCTTATGCTGCTCCCAAAAAGAAACTCTCATCAATACTATAAAAATCTTTTTAGATAAATAAATGCGTCATACTTGCAGCGTTGTTGGAAAATCTATAAAATCTTTTAATAGCAAATATTTGTATAAAATACTTATAGTATTGCCATTTTGAATTGCTATTATTTTTATCACAACTGTTTATTTGCATATATTGCACGCCTGTAAATGATTCATAAATATACCTTTATGTACAATATCTATGTATATCTTTTATATTCTCTAACATTTAGGAAATTTACTTAAGAAAATTAAGGGTAAATAAAATGATAATAATTTACACTAAATTAAGAAATAGTTTATCAAACAATACTTTTCTTTATTATGGTAAAAATATATGCAAATTAGATATGGCAATATATCTGTTCAATATGAAAATAAAAGAAATTTCCAGTAAAATGTTTAACAAACTTAATATTTAAAGAATATGTATTTTAATTTCGTACACTTTCTGTTAATTGGATTTTTTTTTTAAATTTATAACTTGATAAAGTTTGTTAACATAAAATTAAATTTACTTAAAAATGTTATTTTTATTACAATGTTATACAACAATGAAGTGAGTCAGATATACATACATACATACATACATACATTAATTTAAATAAAATTCTTTAACAAATCCCAGTTTTATTAAAAATGCATAAATGAATCACAAAACATTACTAAATATTTTTATATATAAAAATAATTAATAATATTTTGTTTTTGCAAGTTTTGTTTTGTGGATTTTGTTTAACGTTTATTTAACAGGTATTAGTTTGGTAAAGAGCACGAACTATTAACCATAAGTTAATTATAGTATAAATCAAGTCAATAGACGAATTTATATTCTAGTGTGTAGACAGACTAGTATTATAATTAAGTTTGATAAAAAATACAAAATAGTAAAAGAAAATTAAGTTATAAAGCTTAATAAAAACAAACACGATATTCCAATGACAACTGCGCCTATATTTCATTGACTAATTTTTATAATATGGTAATAATTCTAAAGGTTTCAAGGTAAAATCTCTTTTGTAAAATAGTGTCCTTAAGTGAAAATCCTTAAATTATTTTAATTATATAAAATAATAATTACATCTTCTTTTGTATGAAACATTTGATTTATAAATTTTAAATTGTAAAGCTTTTGAAATCACAAACAATTCAATGCAAGCGTGGTTCAATTGTAATGTAATGTGTACATGTTATTATTATGTATTGTTCTAGCTGCGTTTTAATTAAGTCCTTGTTCAGCTGTAGATCTATATCAATTTAAAAAAGCTCTTATTTAGTTTAATTGTATTGTGTTGTAGCTCATTTCATGTTCCAGGCTTCGTAAGCAATTTAAAGATCATTTTAATGTCAATAGCATCATGTTTGTTGAAAAAAGAAAAAAATATATATATTCGTGAAATTTAGATATTTTTAGTACCCGAATTCCAGTTAGTTTTTGTGCAGGATTTCGGAATAATTGGGTTCGAATTAAATTTAATTAAAATTTCATTCCCAATTCAGTTATTATGAGAGTTTCGTAAACTTTTGCTTTATCTTGTGAAACCTTAAGCTTTTACTCGTGAAAAATGTAAAAAATAGAAAATTTAGGTCTAAATATAAATCGTTTTGGTGAAAAGCTTTCGGAGATGTAAATATCGATTATATAAAAATATACCCAGTTTTGAAGGTAATCCGAATTTTAGGAGGAAATTTGACGGATTACGGAATAATTACAATTCTATCATTTTGAATTTTTTCAGATAAAAATTTAAATTAATAAATTTGAGAGAGCACAAATTTTCAATATCATATAAAAATCGAATTTTATGGAGAAATATGACTAATCACAGATTTTAACTATTTTGCATTATTTCCTCATTTAACCAAGATAACCAATTTCATTTTTTTTTTCAAATAAAATCAAAAAAAAAATCTTAAAGGGAATGAAAAAGTCATTAAAAAAATGATTTTTAATAAAAAAAATTACTTCTTGTTTTATATGTGTTGATTAATTTTAAATTTAAGTAAAACTAATTAATTAACATATTTTCTTACTAACATGAAAACAATATAATTTAAGTCAAAAAGTGCATTTTATTTTATGCATAGATTTGATAGAAAATGAAATAAACAATATGCCAACTCTGATCTACTGCTCTTAAAACCAGTTCTACACTATTTCAATACCTAATTAAATTCGAAAAAATTAAGATTTCATTGTTTAAAGGAATTTTTACAACAATTTATAACCAGATAGGAGGAAACACTGTAAATTATATTTTTTATTTGATAAACAAATAATAACAATTTGTTTACATGGAATTAAACAAAAACAAAAAGAAAAATTATGTTATTAAACTTAAACAAAAACCTGACACATCAACTTAAATTTTAATACAAGCAGCATTAAAAGTACAAAATGGAATGTTTATTTAGTAATCAACTTTTCGATATCATTATTAACAAACGATGAGTCAAATATTTATTTGTTATTTCTACAATTTATTTATTTTTTTCTAGAATTAATTAAATAATAAACCCTAAACAAAATGGATGAAATTAAAGGGTTTTTCAGACAAGCTGGCAAAGAGTTCCTCAATGCTGCCGGCGAAGCAGCTGTGGGAGCTGCTAAAGAAGTTATGGGTTCGGTGATTAATGAAATTTTTATTAAAAAAGAAGCCGAAACTAAGAGAATATTGCCCAGTATTAAAAATATGAGAGTGGTAAGTTATTAATAAATTATTTAAAAAAAAGATATAAAAACACATATTTAATAACCATACATTTCAATTTAATCCATAAATTTATATACAACACATCCACTCAAAAATTAAAGATATCAAAAAGTAAACGATCGGCGGTATGTAAAACAACATCACAAAATTTATTAATGTTTTTTTTTTTTTTTTGTGTAACTATAGTTTGGTCTGAATTTTTTATTTTTTTAACTAAACTATAGAATTTATAGTCTTGCATATAGTTTAGGATATTTTTTAATTTTTGTATATGCATCAAGGCTAAACTATAGTAATTCTCGTCTAACTCCTATTTGTACATATTTTTTTGTTTTGCACATTTCTTTAACAAATCGTCTTTTATGTTATTTATGTACATTATTTATGCATATAAATTTTAATTTGTTGTTGTTATTTTCTAGCTTGGTGAGAGACCTTTAGGCAGCCATAGACCACAAAGTGAAATTCAAGATTTTGAAACAATTCGTCAACAATGTTTAGAAAGTGGTTCTTTATTTGAAGATCCTCTATTCCCTGCTAGTAATGAATCTCTAATGTTTTCCAAACGTCCTGATCGTTACATTGAATGGCTAAGACCTCATGTGAGTAGAATTTTGAAATATATATAAAAAATTCTTTTACATCTTTATCAAACTTTTTTTTAATTAAAGGAAATTGCCGATGATCCTCAATTCTTTGTAGAAGGCTATTCCAGATTTGATGTGCAACAGGGTGAATTGGGTGATTGTTGGCTTTTAGCTGCTACCGCAAATCTTACACAAGATTCGAGTCTCTTCTTCCGCGTTGTGCCTCCAGATCAAAGTTTTGAAGAAAATTATGCTGGTGTTTTCCATTTCTGCTTTTGGCAATATGGCAAATGGATTGATGTGGTAGTGGACGATAGACTACCTACATATAGAGGTGAATTAATGTATATGCATTCAACAGAAAAGAATGAATTCTGGAGTGCCTTGCTAGAAAAAGCTTATGCTAAGTAAGTTAACTCTGATATGAATTTATGATGGTAGCAAACTTAAAATGTGTATTGTTGTTAGGCTACATGGTTCTTATGAGGCCTTAAAAGGTGGTTCTACATGTGAGGCTATGGAAGATTTTACCGGAGGTGTTACTGAATGGTATGATTTGAAAGAAGCTCCTTCGAATCTATTTAATATCCTAGCCAAAGCTGCTGAACGCAATTCTATGATGGGTTGTTCTTTAGAACCCGATCCAAATGTTTTAGAAGCTGAAACTCCTGAGGGTCTTATACGTGGTCATGCCTACTCCATAACAAAAGTATGTATGATAGATATTATAACTCCCAATCGTCAAGGCAAGATACCCATGATACGTTTGCGTAATCCTTGGGGTAATGAAGCCGAATGGAATGGGCCCTGGAGCGATAGCTCCCCAGAATGGCGTTATATACCCGATGAACAAAAACATGAAATCGGTTTAAATTTCGATCGTGATGGTGAATTCTGGATGTCATTCCAAGATTTTCTTAACCATTTCGATCGGGTTGAAATTTGTAATTTATCACCCGATTCTCTGACAGAAAGCCAACAGAATGACGGTAAACGCAAATGGGAAATGTCTATGTTTGAGGGTGAATGGACTGCTGGTGTTACAGCAGGTGGTTGTCGTAATTTCTTGGATACTTTTTGGCATAATCCCCAATATGTAATCACACTGGAAGATCCCGATGAAGAGGATGACGATGGTAAATGTACAGTTATTGTAGCCTTGATGCAAAAGAATCGTCGTTCCAAACGTAACTTGGGTATGGAGTGTCTGACTATTGGTTTTGCTATCTATCATTTAAATGAACGTGATTTGCAAACACGTCCTCAGGGTTTGAGTTTCTTCAAATATAAAGCTTCTGTGGCACGTTCACCACATTTTATAAACACGAGAGAGGTAAAGTTTTAAACGTATACAATTTAAATATTTTTATACATATTTATTCGTAATTAATAGGTTACTGCTCGTTTTAAATTGCCTCCTGGCCACTATTTAATTGTACCTTCCACATTCGATCCAAACGAAGAGGGTGAATTTATTATACGTGTCTTCTCTGAAACCAAAAACAATATGGAGTATGTATCGTAGATTGTTGTTGTTGTTGTTCTGTCTCTATTAATTTGTATTCATTTTTAAATTTATATATTATTAACTATTGTAATATACTTTTTTGTTTATTTTTCTTATTTTATTAAATTGATATTAATCAACCATTAGATGCTATACATGCATATGTATTTTTTTTTAATTACTTTGGGCATGTTTTGTTCATACACAACAGTATTTTAAATTATTAATTTTTGCTTTGAACGACTTGTCTATATGTTAATGAATTTTATACTATTTTAGAGAAAACGATGATCATGTGGGTTATGGTAATGCTGATGAAGATGTTAAACCACCAGTAAGTAATTGTAGTAGTGATGATACCAATAAGGATAAATTATTGGTAGAATATTTCGTAATCATACAAACATCTTAATATTATTTTTGTTAATTTTATTTAATGAAATATAAATCATTAGCTGTATCCCAGTATGCCATCACCTGTTAAACCCGTTGATCCTCAAAGAGATGCTTTACAGCGGCTTTTCAATAGTGTAGCCGGTGCTGATATGGAAGTTGATTGGATGGAATTAAAACGTATTCTAGATCATTCTTTAAGAGATGGTAAGCGATTTCTTTTTGTTTATTTGTTAAAACAAGTTATTGTTTAAAAACAGTTACTTTATGTTAAATTATTATGTTTTTCTTCTTTGGGTATTATTTAAATTTTTTAATATGTTTTTGTATTAAATACTTTATATATTTTCTTAAAAATGTTAATAATTTCTGCAGTTATGAACAGTAAAATAAGATCATTTTTAATGCAAGTTTTTATTATTACAAAATGCTGTAGAGTGTTAAATGACCTGTTTTATTTTCTGTACAATTTAATGAAGAATTAAAATTACAATAAACAAATAACAAATTCATTTTTAATCAAATGTCAAGTTTTTGTTTCTAATTCAAAATAATAAAAAAAAATTGATGCAAACCCAAACAGCAGATTAAAAAATGTATTTCCAAAATATTGTGTTTATCTAATAAATCAAATATTTAAAAAAAAAAAAAAAATCAATTCAGAAAATAAAACAATTCGAACAGCATTGTTAATTTTTTCTTAAATATGGTATATAGCATTTCTAGTTTAACTTAATTGTATATAAAATATTAATTCAATTGTTTAAAGTTAATCGTAATATCTAAGGATTACGATCTTAATATGATTTTATAATCATTTTTAAAAATAACTTCAGAATAGTCCACATTTTCATTAATACCATATGCAAAACCAACACCACAAGCAATAAGTTGTTTTAACCCTATCTCTAAATAATGATTTTGTTTCTTTGGCAAATTATCGAACATTTTGAAAATTACACGAAAATTTGTTCTTATGAAATTTTCTTAAAATTTTGTTTCTTTAGAAGTTTTAGAAATTTCAGAAAACCATTTTTTTATTAAACATTTGTTATGAGAATCTGGGTTTTCGGAAATTTTTTCTTAAAATATTGATTTTAACCAGGATTTTTTTTATTGTATTGCCTAGCATTTTAAGCNNCAAACTCGGATGTATGGATTCCAGAAGATTTCGCATAACTACGGGATCAAAAATAAATACTATCAGAAAACTAAACAAAACATTTTATGAATATCAATACTAAATTGTGTATTTCTCTAATAATAAGATTTTCCACTTTGAATAGAAAAACAATTTAAAAGGAATAATGGTAATTTGTATAGGGAACATGGATTTTTTTTATTGTATTGCCTAGCATTTTAAGCGAAAATCTACAAAATATCACAATACTTCGTTAAATTTTTATATAAGAAATATTTCCTCAAACTCAAACTCGGATGTATGGATTCCAGAAGATTTCGCATAACTACGGGATCAAAAATAAATACTATCAGAAAACTAAACAAAACATTTTATGAATATCAATACTAAATTGTGTATTTCTCTAATAATAAGATTTTCCACTTTGAATAGAAAAACAATTTAAAAGGAATAATGGTAATTTGTATAGGGAACATGAATATTACATACATTATTATAGAGTTTCAAAATTTTGCATTACAACAAACAGCACGAAGAAAGTAAAAATTAAAGCATGATTTAAATATAAAATAAAAGTTTAATAAAAAAATACAGTATTGGGAAAAATTTTAGCATCTTTCCTTTACAATTTATATGTTCATGTAATTTTTCTCAAATAAAAAACTATATTTAACTTGTTTGAACTTTAAAATCATATTGCTAGATTACAATTATATATTATATATAATTGTATATTTTATATTCCTAAAAATATAACATTATTATTAAATTCTGTAATCTAGGAAAAACAAAATTGCAAATTTATTAAAATTGGTTGATATTTAGTATTTTTACTAAAATCTTGTGGAATAATATTAGCGTTGATATTAAGTTAAAAAAAGTACATATTAAAATGTCATTAAGTAAATCGGTTAATTTTTAAATGTATGATTTTCCACAAATTTACTAATAGACTTATATGTGAAAAATATTGCCATTAATATTAAACTACATTTCTAAAAAACAGTACTTTTAGTTGTATTTTTATGGAATTTCTACATCAGTATATAATACATTTAAGTCTAAAAAATCTGCACACATAAACGAGTCTGTTAAAGAATAATCTTTTTCAGATAATTTCAGAGTTCTTTCATCGTAAGATACAAATGGCTCGCGAGCCAGCCCGGTTATATTTGATTTATATTAATATAATTAATATTCTATCGCTATAATTTTATTAATGTTTGTCAATATTAATCAACTTTATCGAAATAATTTTTTATAGTTAATCAAAAAACAGAAAAATAATTTCGTTACATTAACTTTTATACGAAACATTTAAGGATCTATATTTTTCAAGATAAATTTTAAATAAAAAAAATGACAGTGGACGACTTATGTTATGGCCAATACTAAACCTAAATTTAAATTTCATATTTTCCTTGGAACAAATAAATTGTAGTACATTATAATACCATTTCGTAAATTCAAGTAAATTTTGTTTTTATATTAAGTATAAAAAGTGTTCAATTATTAATTGTAATGGCTTATAGCCAAGTAGCACTAGAGTAGAATGATTCCATTTTATTGTTTATAACTGTCCATATCACAATTTTTTATTATTATATTTATATTTTTAATTATGGTTATTATAATTTGAATTTAGCACTATCATTTCATTTTATTTAATCATCAACAAAATTTGTTATGAAACCTTTTATTATCAAAATAACCAAAAGTATTTTGGATATTCATCATAAACCACCGTATTTTATATAGAAGCTCCATTCTTTATATCTCTAGCTTGGTTTGATTTTTTGCATGTTAACTTTTTTTAATTAATAAATATTTTTGTTATTCCATTTTTTTTATTAAAATTTTGTTTTTAACAAGTTTTATTTAATATAATTAAATAGTAGCAATCCCTTAATAGTTAAACTTTTAAAATTAAATTATAAATCAAATTATTTTTTTTGTTTTTTTTTTCTGTTTTTGTTTTTTGCCAATATTTTACATCTCACCTCCTCTTCCAAATCTTAAATAAAAAAATTTGTTTTATCTATACATATGCATATAAATACATGCCCGTCCATATACAAATATACATACATGTATAAATATAGATTTGCCAAAAACATCAGACTTTACTGCACAAAATGTTAGAGAAAACTTTGCGCCTTTGTCCAAGGAAAATGGTGAGGGGCTAAACAATAATACGACACAATTTGATGGTAACAATATTGTGGATACCATCATTTCATTGCTATGTGGACTGTGTAATAAAACTGGTATTGACGATATGCTTGGGCTAGATGAACAAAATAATACAACACAACGTCTGGTGGATCACCCAGGTGGTACCACCGACAATCCCAATAACACCGGTGAGCTACTTCCTACCTACGTACTATTAGTATACAGTTTTTAGATTAAAAAATATGTAAATGAATAATTTTGTTAGTTTATCTTTAGTAGAAAATATGTTGGTGTTGGTTTCATATTTTCAACCTTGTGTCCACTTATGAAAATTGTTAAAATTTGTATAATTTATTTGAAAGTGATTATAATGAAATGCTTAGTGACTAAATTAAAAAAAAAAAAAATAAAAAGAAAAACTTGAAAACTTGGACTTACCTTTGGTTTTATTATTACAGTTATGATGGCAAGTCCAGAAGGATTCTCCAAAGATGTTTGCCGAGCAATGGTGGCTATGTTGGATGCTGATAAATCTGGAAAATTAGGTTTTGAAGAGTTTGAGGCTCTTTTAACTGACATTGCCAAATGGAAAGCAGTCTTTAAAATGTATGATGTCTATCAAACCGGACGTATTGATGGTTTTCAATTGCGTACTGCTTTGAATTCGGCGGGTTATCATTTAAATAATCGTATTCTTAATGCTCTTGTACACCGTTATGGATCCCGAGATGGTAAAATAGCATTTGATGATTTCCTAATGTGTGCTGTTAAAATAAAAACATATATGGGTAAGTTGGAAAGGAATAGCAAAGTTACTTTATAAACTAGAAAAAAAAACTTTTAATATCTTTTATTCTTATTTTTCAGACATTTTTAAGGACAAGGATACGGACAACACTCAGACCGCAACATTTACCATGGATGAATGGATTGAAAGTACAATTTACTCATAATGGAAGCAAATAGCAAAACATCGACTTAAAATAAATTTTTATTGTATTTATTACTTTACTCGAATTATCTTTACACACTGATAACACTTTCTTAAATGTACATCACAACTATTAAATGTTATAAATTTTTAATAATGTTATATTCTACTAATAATTGGCAAAAAAAACTATTAAACATGAATATATTTTTCCAAAAAATATATATAATCATAAAAAACAAAATGTTTCGCTAAAACTGTTTAAATTTCTAAAACACACACATATATAGAACACTTTCAAACACACAAAAATAGCCAAACTGCATTATCATGCCAAATCAAAGTAATTACAGTTAACAATAATACCAGTGATGCCACATTATAAATGGTAAATACTAATAACCTGATTATCACAGAAGCAACTTCCTTAAATCAAAATGTACATACTATATTTTTTACATACAACAATTTATAGCTATAAAACAATTACATGTTTTAGATAGAATCAAAATAAGCCTATTTTTATTAATTCGTTAAAATAAATAAAACAAATTATTATTTGCATTTCAAATTAATAGCATAATTGATTTTTTAATATTTATTACTTTTAATTTTAAAAACACATTCATTGGAACGGATGTAACAGGCAATTGTGAAGTTCTATTGTTTTTCTTGAAAAATATTGCTCAATGCATTGGGTAATAAATGTTTAAACACAAAGTGAGGCAATAAATCTTCGTCTACATCAAACAGTTTTACTTTGCAAATATAAGTAAAAATGCCGATAAAACAGTGGAACAAATGTCCACAATTTTATATTGTTTCCCAAAAGGTGTAGAAATCGTACGTTTAGCAATATCATTTCATTTTTTAGGCATTAATTAACAAAAGTTTATTGTTCATTTTTTGCATGAATTTCTCATAACAACAATCCTATGAGATTTATTATTGAATGATGTTTTAAAAAATCATTTGAGATGAACAAATATTTTTACTGTCGGCCAAATTCAGTCAAACCTTCTGGCAATACAAATTCTAATTCATTCATAAAAATTGACAACTCAAAAAATTTGTCACAAAATGTTATGAAAACAATAAACAGGTGTAGTTTGACAGCAAGAAAACACAATGTCAAAAACAAATTGTGGTGCTGTCATTATTTTGCTCCCCATATACTTTGGTATCCAACTTTTCTTTAGCAATAGTTTAATTCCACTTGATTCGTTGGTCAGCACACTTGCAGTAGCGGTTGTTGATTTTAACCAAAAAAAAGTGTATCTACATACAGTGTCATAATTAACAAAAAAGAAACTTAAAAATACACAAAGAGATTGTTCATTACGCAATTTTCTCTTAAAAACAAAGTGACGTGTTGTATATTTTCAAGGAGATTTTCTTTAAAATAATTTGCGAATTTTGTGAAACTATAAGAATAATCAAGAACATAGCAATATGCCTTGCCCTTTCCTAAATCGTTTAAGTGCAAACTTTGTACGTAACTACTCTGAGAATCTGATGCAAGTTTATAGTCGTTATTGTCCTGTTTTGAGAAATAATGGCCAAGCTATTTTGTCCAATGAGGTTGCACCTCAAGTTGAGGCCAACTCTGCACGCATGTATGCAACTTCGAACATGAACGTGTCTAAGGAGCATGATGAGGTAGTGATGTCCCAAATGCAAAGTAAGAAAGAAGAGCGTCCTATGGTTGAGCCCACATCCACGAATGCGTCCTCAGCTAAGGATCAATTTGCTTATGACAACTTTTTTCAAAATCAAATAATGAAAAAGAAACAAGATCACTCTTATCGAGTTTTCAAAAAGGTTAATCGTTTGGCTGGTTCTGGACTGTTTCCTCATGCCATGGAGTATTCCACTAAGGAAGAACGTCCCATTACAGTTTGGTGTTCTAATGATTATTTGGGTATGTCTGCTCACCCTAGAGTAAAACAAGCTGTAGCAGAAGCCTTAGAATGCCATGGTTCAGGTGCAGGTGGTACTCGTAATATTTCTGGCAACTCTTTGTACCATGAAATGTTAGAATCTCGTTTAGCTAAGTTGCACGATAAAGAAGCTGCTTTGTTGTTCACCTCCTGTTTTGTGGCCAATGATTCTACTTTGTTCACTTTAGCTAAACTCCTACCTGGTTGCCACATATTTTCAGATGCTGGGAATCACGCTTCCATGATCCAGGGTATACGCAATAGTGGTGTACCTAAGCATATATTTAGGCACAATGATGTTGATCATCTTGAAAGTATGCTGCAAAAAGTGGACATGAAAATACCTAAAATAGTAGCCTTTGAAACGGTACATTCCATGACTGGGGATATTTGTCCTCTAGAAGAAATGTGTGATATTGCTCATGAATATGGTGCCCTTACATTTGTCGATGAAGTTCATGCAGTTGGCCTATATGGTGATCATGGTGCTGGCATTGGTGAACGCGATGGTGTTATGGACAAAATGGACATTATTTCCGGCACATTGGGAAAAGCGTTTGGCAATATAGGTGGCTATATTGCTGGCACCCATAATTTAGTAGATATGATACGTTCCTATGCTGCTGGTTTTATCTTTACCACTTCCCTGCCTCCAACTGTATGTCGCGGTGCAATGCAAGCTATTGATATACTGGCATCCGAAGAAGGACGCGAATTAAGAGCTTTGCATAGAAGAAATGTTAATTACTTGCGTAACCTTTTAAGAGCTGAAGGTAAGTCGTTGAATTTATTTTAAGAAAAAACTTGGCAACAATTTCATTAGACCATTTGATTTATTTTCTTTTCTTTCAACTTGTAAATATTATTTAACATATTTGATGATTTTATTATCTAATTATTTTAAGGTTTCCCCGTTGAAGATACACCCAGTCACATTATTCCCATACGTATTGGCGACCCCTTAAAAAGTACAAAAATCTCGGATTTGCTTATGTTTAAATTCGGCCATTATATTCAAGCCATTAACTATCCCACTGTAGCACGCGGCGAAGAGAAATTACGTTTGGCACCTACACCATTCCATAATGTAGAAATGATGAATCAATTGGTTAACGATTTGAAGGAAGTATGGAAAATGTTGGATATGAATCTTAAAAAGGAACCTCAAACAATACTTCGTAATAATGACTACATTAGTAAAAATGATGTCAATGTTTTTATATAAAAATATTTTATTTTTCTCTAAATTTAATATTGATATGTACACAATATTCTAATATGCATATGTATAAACGTCTATATATATATTAAAAAATGAGGTATTTTGGCATAACCATTACAAAATATTTCTAAATAGTTTTAATTGATATTTTCCGAAAATAAATTTGGTGGCATTGTTACAAACAAGTTTCGCTGTTTTAATTATTTTTTTAAATAAGTTTCTTAACCATTTAAAAGACAAAAATGTTTTGCTTTTTTGTAATTAAATTTTTTTTATATTTCATCAAACGAAAACTTGATTATAAAATATTTGCAATGGTGTTTATAAGTATTTGCCATATGATTGGGGAGAAATATATATTTATATATATTTTCCATCTGACAACAGCTAACGCTTTAAATGATAATTATTTATAAAAATATCAGGTTTTAAAAGAAATGAATCATAGAACATTTTCATTAGGTTTTTTTTCGGAAACTATTTTCAACTATTTACTAGTTGCATGTGTTTAAAAACAGAATTTAAAAGAAAGTAATCATTAGCTATTTTCAACAAACAATATAAATTTAATTATTCATTATTATAAAACAAATTATAATAATTATGATATATGTATTAATAGGTTTTGTCTTTGTGTCAATCTGGCCAAACTTTATAAAAATATCTTTATAATTGTGAACCTTATTAACATGATATCGATATATGTGATAAATTTCATAAAAATAACTTTTATTTATAATTTTTATGTGTTTTACGATCAGTTTGGGTTATGATAAATCATGTTTTATTTAAAAAATTTACATAAATTACTACAAATCATGTATTATTTAAAAAATTTAAGCGTGTTATTTGGATCTTTGTTAATTTCAATAGGTTTGGTTCCTGTGTCGCAATATTCTCTCCACCTATAATATTATTTAAAATTAACATTTCCTACAAAAAATTCAAAACTTTTAATTTCTTGTTATAATAATAGTTTTTTTTAAGGGTTTCATATTATATTCAAAAGATTTTGAAGTTAGTTAAAAAAAGAATAAATTACTTTAAATTACTGTTAATGTGTCTGCTTTTAGTGTCATTAATGTATAAATTTATTTATTTTCTTTTTATTATTTTTGTTGGAAACGATGACACGACATTTATGATTATATATAAACAGGTTTAAACCGAATTCAGCACCAATTGTGTGATGAGGCGTCAATTTTAAATTCAAGTATTTTTATTTATTTATTTTTATAAAAGTACATGCAAAA
>JACGTJ010016646.1:0-15362 GCA_014858695.1 Chrysomya rufifacies | reverse complement strand
GTACAAAAATTAAATTTTAGACTGACTGTTAAATAGAAGGAAGAATATTTAAAAAATGGTCGTGACACGTCCACCCACAAAAATCCGTGATTTTGATGTATTTTATCACATAAAAGAAATGAATTGAAGAAAACGTGGAAAGTTTCAATGCATCGTTAATTAGTAGAAAGAAACTTTGACAAAAAATATATTAGATGTACTTTGTACAGCGATCTGGTTATATTTTGATGATGAGTATTAAAGATTCGGCCAAGCGGATATAACGTTCTTACTCGTTTTTTTATGAAATTAAGGGTTAAATTTATAACAACTATTAAGGTATTTTTAGTAATTTCGTCGTGTTATGATAATGGGCACAAAAGTTCTCATTTGTTTTTAAGAATTCTAACCTTTAATTTCAAAACTTCGCAAAATAATTTTCGAAAAACTAAGATCACGACTTAAAAATAATTATTTTACCGTCTGCTTAAATATTTTAAACAAGTTCAAACTGAGATTTGTAAATGTTAGTCGAATTATTTTGAATATTAGGAAATTTTACTAAATAAAAAAACAAAATTTTTTCTTTTTTTTTTTAAATCTAAATATAAAAATAAACATTTGATTGTTTTTAAATAGTTTAATTAAAAAAGTATAACCCAATTTAATAAAAGAATCAATAAAAACATTTGTTGCCAAGAGCATATAACTAAGCATGTATGGAATAAAAAAAATATATTTCTTGGAATATATGAGTCAAAGATATATATTTTGCAGCCATAGTAGACAGGCCGAATGAATTAAGCGTTGATGATATAAATGTTTATTTGACTTATAGCACGTAATACACAAAATTTTAATTAAACAAAAAATATGAGTGTAAAAAACGAACACTTAAGAATATTGGGGAATTTTTTTTTTTAATGAAATTGAATTGTTTATCGAAAAAGGTCACATTGCAATATGGTAACTCAGCGTATGGAAATGTCTGACAGAGAGGAGTGTTAATAAAATTTAACTTTAAACAGCTGATTGTTATGATTTTGATCTTGTAAAACAAAGCGAATTCAATTAATTTTTATTTACTAAGAAATTACACGTCGTAAGGTAGCTCTGGGTTGAAGAACATGTCAAGTAAACGTTGTAATCAAATGACAAGTAAGATTTGAAAATTTATTCATAGAAAGTATTTGCGAAGTTGGATTTATTATACCTTTTAACACTCCTAAGCGAATTCTGAATAATTTTATATTAATTTATTTTTATAAAATCCAATTTAAATCTTTTTGTTTGATTAATGATTAAAATAAGGAAATGGTAACTCTATTGCGCTGCTCCAGTATCTTACTACTTCTTATATGATCAAGTATTTCCCGGGAATGGCTTTTGTCGCATCGGATGCATAGCAAAAGTTATAAATTTACAGATATTTTAATGAACATGACTGCATTCTCGTTTAATCAACGGCGGAGATATATAGAATCGATATCAATGGATCGGGTGTCCTATTTAGACCAAACGGCTCGTTATATATACGTGTTATAACAATCCTATCTAGAAGAACGGGCAGCAGCTGCTGCACCAGAATCTGTTGCTGTTGTCCATGTTTCTTATAGGAACAAATATATCTAATGATTAAAATATCAATTAAACAAAAGATAATGATTCAAGTCTTAAAATTTTGTAGTTTAATTGTTGAATATTTTCTATAAATTAATAACTGTCATAATCCGGATTATCTTGTTAAAAAAAAAATCGCATAATTAATTTAAATAGAATTTACAGTATCTATGGGAGTGAAAAGAGGCCGAGTTTTTATAGTATTTTAATAGACAACCAAGTTATCTGTTATCGCTAGTGGCGGTTAATTAACATTAATTCGGGCATAAATGTAAATTTTTTTACAAACACAATATATTTTATAGTCGCCAGACGCAGAGCTGTAGACCGTATAAAAAAATACTCTTTTTTTACCAATATAATATTGAAAGTTTATATATACAAATAATATTGATGATAACGAAATCTAAAAATATACAATAAAGTTCGTAAAACTCGTTTCAATTCCAGTTTGTATTCTCTCTACATACATTTATATTTTATACGTCTGTCGTTTTAGAAATGGCAAATATTTTTCAAATCCATGTGTATATTTAACTAAAACTCTACTTGGCAACATGAAAATAAGTATATCAACATTTTTTGGAAATAGCACGTGTTTGAAATTTCTTATTGATCTTATGAAATTAATTCCAAAGAAAAACACAAAATAAAAATAGAGAAATTAATTTATAAAAGAATGGAAAAGAATAAATATGTTAAAAAATATTCGTTTGTTTTTAGAAAAAAGAGGGGGCTCGTTCTTTTTAAAATAAAATACAATAAAACATTAACTAATTCATCTTCACATACATACATATATATGTATAAAAAGCAACGAATTTAACAGAGAAGTAAAACAACTACAAAGAATTTTATTCAATGTCTAGAATTCCATAGTTGCATATGTATATACTTTGTTTATTATATTCACTTATTTTCTTAGTAAATTTTATTTGTTTATTTATTTAATGTGTATTCATTCTGCTGTCCTCTTAATCGTAAATTATTTTTCCATTAAAATTATAAAAAAAAATAAACTACCGACTGTCATTTTGTCAGACTAAATGACTGACGCAATATTCATTCCAGTCACTGACACGTTAGCATAATTCAATTGTTGTTTTTTATATTTTATTTTATTGTTCGTATTTTTCTACAAGTCAACGAAATACTTACGAGTCTCAGTCTATGAAATTGAAATAAAATAAAAAAAAATCAGCGACGCTCGTAAAATATAAAATCACGTTATTCACCAGCTATAAGTCGTGTGACTTGATTTTTTATATATTTTGTTCATTTATATATTAAAAAAAAAATATTGTACTTATATGGCTAGGTGTTTTGAATCGCTCATTTCTGCGCAGAATTAATATCACAAAAACCGTTTTGTTTGTTATTACTTAAGTTCGATTTTTAAAATAATTAAAAAAAAAATAAAATAAAAACGTTAAATATTTAAAAAAATAATAAATAAATTTAAATATTCAATACAAGTTTTTTTCTTTAAATAAAAACCGCCTGCAGTTGCATTTTATACATAATTAAATTGTTACCCTACATGCAGTTTGATCTTGTGTTGACCTTGACGTTTAATAGGTTAAGTAAATTCGACGTTAAAAGTAAATGATTAAAATTAAGATAAATTCTATAACATGATGAAGAAAAAAATAAATAAAATATTTGGCCGGAACGTAAAAGTTATGAATTGATTTTCAAAAATTTATAGTGAATTTTTAATAATATTATTTGTTGCGATTCCACTGAACCAATAAATTTCATACACTCGGTTATAGTTTTAAGAAATAACTTCAGGATGGTTAATGACTTATGTCAAGATAAATTTGTTGTAATTCCTATGATTCAACAAATTTCATCAGCTCTTTTTTCAAACGGTTTTAGTAGTGATTCGGCAATCTATTTTGTTGTGATACCATTGAACTAACAAATTTCTTTAGTTCTCTACTAGTTGTTAAGTTATAGCCCAAAGTACATCCAAAAAGTGAAAGAAATTTTCAAAATCCAAAGTCATATGTCAATAATCTTTGCTAATGAAAACATTTTCAAATATTTAAATTTTTTGAACAACGATTTTTTTTTTTTTTTTTTTTTTTTTTTTGACTACTTTAACTTTACTTAATCTAGAAATATTGTAAAAAATCTTACATTTGCCAACACTTTCTTCTGAAAACCTAAAAATTACTAATGAAATTTCCAAATGATTTTATGAAATTTTACTGGCTACAGATAGATCTTTACTTTTTTTGATTATTAGAGACATAGTTTTTTTTTATATGAAGGCCTATACGTTCTCGCTTCTATTTTTTTATGTCACAGGCTTCAATCCGACAATATATATAGAAAATCATAGTGTAAGTATTGAATTGTGTACTAGAAACCTACTTTAGTTTTTTTTTCTAATTTGGCTATCAACTTTATATATTTTAAAATTAACGGATTTTAACAAAATATTACTATCACTAACATAGCAATCAGCTGTTACGAAAAAACAACAAAATGCACGGTTATTTTAAAAAGTACTAAAACAGAGAAAAACATAAACATTAAGCATGTTGCTCTCGCTAAGTTCCTAAACATTTCTTATCAACATGGGAAAAGTAATAGAAACTGTGGCTGATTCCATAGCCATAGAAATCCTAGATAAAAATACTATTTTAACTGGTAGGCATAATAAATTAATAAATAACATTAAATTATACATTTAAATCTTTAAATTGACACACTTAGGAAAAGGCAATGAATTACATTTATATAGAAAAAATGCAAAAAAGGAAGACAACGTGTTCGAGACTCCTCAAAGGCTTAACATAAAATTAAAAAATAAAATTCATGGCATTAAAAAGAAAACTAATAATAATGTTTTATTAATATATGGTGAAAAAGAGTTTGCTCTATTAACTTATAACAATAATTATGAATTTAAAGAATTCTTTAGGGCGGAATTAAGTGATTGGATTAGTTGCGGTTTGTGGCTTAATGATCCAGACGAAATTGTTTTATTAACAGCTCATAGCATAATTTTAAGGTTTTCTTATGATACTGAGGAGAAAATTTGTAATCTTAAAGAACGAGTATCTTGTACGGATAAATCTACTTTATATTGCGCTCATTTGTGGGGCCATAACTGGAATGATTTGGTGGTTTTTGCTGGCAACGCTTTTGGTGAATTGCTTATATGGCAGCCGAAGGAAAATCAAGCGAATAAAGAGTTTTCCGAAAAACCAAAAGTGTCACTTTTAATGCATCGTGTGTCAGCTCATAATGGTGTTATATTTTCTATTGATTATAATGAAAAATCTCAATGTCTTATAACAACTAGTGATGACCGTGCTATAAAATGGTGGCAGGTGGAACTTAATTCTGAAGCGAATTGGTGTAAAGCAAAACTTCATGCTCTAGCTAGTGGTTATGGTCATGTTGCACGTGTTTTTCAAGGACGTATTTTCAGTGAGGGTAACTATTTATAACTTGATTTATGATAAGACAAAAGAAAGTATAAACAAATTTCTATTTTACTTCTAGGTTCTGATATATATGCTCTTAGTGTAGGAGAGGATTCTTATTTTTGTCTATGGCGTAAAGATGGACATTTACTCTTTAAAAGACGCCAGCAATATGGAGCTACAATTTGGAATTTTGTTTACGATTATAATACAAAAACTATATTTACTATTGGATCTATAGGCAACTTAGTAGCATTTGGTTTAAAGGATATACTACAAGAAACCCGGCAACTTGATAAAGAAACACTTTTACCCTTAGTTAATGATGAAAATTATTCCGAATATATTGCAAAAGTTAAATTTCTTAATGAAAAACACTTAATAGGTGTAACGAATCTAAACAATGTAATGACGGCACGTTTTAAAGGTGACGAATGGCTTAATTGGGAAAATTTAAACATTAAAGTCGACTTCAAATGTACTGTAATGGAGGTTTATGGAAATTATATAGCCTTATGTGGATATAAACGTTTTATATTATTAGAATATAATGTAAATAGTGGAGAGTTTTTGGAGAAACATAATGAGGGATTGTTAAACGGTGTAATAAGAACTTTTGTGTTTTTTGGGCAAGAACAATATTTAATAAGTGATGATCAAGGCAATTGTGTAATATTTCTGGATGCTGCAAAGAATCGTAGATATTTGGAATTGCCTAAAAACAAAGAACCTTGGTTAACAACGGCCTTAATGCTAAATAATTCACATTATTTAGTAATAAGCAACAGACAGGGTAACTTGCTGTTATATAAACTACAAACTGATACAGAAAGTTATGGATTAAAGCAAACAATAAAACATCCTCATGGTAATTTGGGAGCCACTACTTTAAGGTGTCTAGAAGAATCCATGAACTCAGCTTTAATACGATCTACGGGACATGATGGTGCTTTAAATGTATTTACTGTAGATTTTAAGAATTCCAGCATAAAAACCTGCTATCGCCAGATTATACCTGTATCGTGGGTGGAACATATTGAAAACTGGTACAAAGATCTCAATGTTTACTTAGGTTTCAATGACAACCATTTTGTTGCCTGGACTACAGAATATGATTTTTTGCTGCAATTGCCTTGTGGTGGAGGACACAGATGTTGGCATTTCGTTATAAATTCCGAAAATTTTAAGATTTCTTTGGCTTTCATAAAAAACAAACGTGTACGTTTTTACCAAAAACCTTTATTAAATCAAGAATTAACTGCCTTACCTATGGCTAAAAAATGGCATATAGCTCCCTGTAATGTAATGGAAATATTACCCAAATCTTGTACAACAGCACAAATTGTGGTAACAGCTGGAGATGATAATATTTTAAAAATACATACTTTTGATTTACATACAGGACTCAAGGAACACAAGGAATTACATCATCATATATCAAACATACGAGCATTGAAAATATTAGCTTTGAATGGAAAAGAATTTTTAATATTTTCTGGAGGTGGAAGAGCTCAGTTATGTGTAACCAAAGTGTTTACAGCTAATTTTCATATACAAGAACTAATCAATTATACTTTGAAACAGGAAATTGATAATAAATCGCATAACAAATCATCTTATAATTTTGATCCTGAAACACGTTTAATGTCTTTGGCTGTTAAAGTTTTAAATGAGCAAGAGTATGAGATTTATGTGGGTTGTTCCGATGGATTTATAAGACATTTAAAAATTAATTTACAAACATTAGCAGTAAACCAGATCACACAATATTTCTATGGTAAATGTATCTTACAAATAAGATATTTAGAATGTGATCAAGTTTTAGTGGGAGCAACAGATGGCCTCTTATCTTTCTATGATAGTGCATTAAACAAATGTTTATACCAGATTCAACATCACTCTAGTGGTATTAATGGTTTAGATGTTTTATTTGATTCAACAAATAATTCCTTGCATATTTTATCGGGCGGCGATGATCAAGCTGTCTCTTATACACTGCTATCTTTAAAAGATTCTGACTTTAAAGTGTTAAGCAACTTTCACAAACCTTATTTGCATACGGCTCAAGTTTGTGCCAGTGCCTTGAGTTCTAATGGTTTATATGGTTTTACTAGTGGTGTGGATCAAATTCTTAATAAAGTGGATTTAAAGACGGGTAAAGTATTGGAGAGTTTTTATTCTTGTGTGGCTGATATTAAAGGAGTGGCTTTGGCGAATGATGATGTTTGTTTGTTGTACGGCTGTGGTGTACAAATTTATGCTTTTAATAGTTGATAAATTAAAAATTGTAATGTTTCTCGTTTTTTTTTGCAATAAATTTTTTTAATTTGAAGTGTTTATGGTTTTAATCCAAATTGTTATATCATAATTCTGTTTTTGACAGAAATTCCTATCCCGAAATCCATATTACCCCTTGCCCAGGGAATGCTTTCGCAATCCCCAGGAAATTATTTTTAGTATTAAGAGGAGATATTTTCGAGTTTCTCTATATATGGAATTAGACATATATTAATCGAAATTTTACAATATTTTGCAAAATTCTGATTCGGAAAATCCAAAATTTTCAACAAAAATTATAACTTTTTTTTTAATTATCTAAATGAAAACAAAATTTTCAACAAATTTTCTGAAGAAACAAAGTTTTCAAAAAAATAATAATAAATTTTAAAAAATAATCGTAAAAAAAATTATTTTAAGAAAACGAAATTTTCCAAAAAAAAAGCCTTAAGAAACAAATTATTCTAAAATTATTATTATTTTCTTTCGAGTTGACACTAGATTGGATTAAAAAAAAAGCAAAAATGAATTCATAAACCCAATTATTCGCTTTTTTAAGAACAAACCGATTATTTTTAAAGATAATTTCCGAAAAATTGTAAAATTTCTGAATTAAAATTCATTCGTTCATTTCTTATTTAGTCTTAAATTTGTAATAAAACGGAATTTTTAAGTAAACTTTTCCCTTAAAAAAGTTCTTGTGATTCCGGGAAATTTAAAAACCAATCCCGATTTGGTGGGATTGAAAAAACATCGGGAAAATAAGACCACTATAGGAGAGCTAAAGGCAAGACAGTGTTATAATTCGATGAATTTAAAATTCTCTATTAAGGGTTAAATTTTCTAATACACCTGTTCCTTTTATATGGTTACCTTGGTAACTTATGTCAGTTATTTTAGAAAAAAAGTAACAAATTTACAAAAAATAAGTACCAGTAATATTCCTCACTAAATAATCAACAAAAAGAAGCAAGTAAACTAAACATTAATCTAAACATGGATCTAAGTGATAGTGAAGAATCTTCAATAATTGATATTGTTTGCCATACTTCGGTAAATGAATATTTTGATCAAGTGATTGGTCATATAGAAGATATTGTATTAGATGAAACATTCCAAAACTTACATCAACAATTCCTCGAAAAATATTGCAACCAATTCGAAGATACCGAAGAAAACAAATTGGAATACATGGATATATTTGAAGAATACACGGCAATATTTGAAACATATTTTATGGCAGAATTAAAACAAAGAATGCATAATTTTGATATGGAAAAGTTTGCCCAGGAATTAAAGTAAGTTAACTAAAGTGAAAATAGTTGTTAAAGTTTAATGTTAATTGTTTATATTTTAGCTTTCATGTTTCCTTGCCTAATTGTGACAACATTATTGATTCGGAAATATTTGAATTATTATATTCGTTTAGTAATTTTCAAATTTTTAAAGATTTAATGTTAGACTATCGCCGTAAAAAAGATGGTTTAGTGGATCATTTAAATTTTCATATTCTTGTAACGAAAGGTTTACAGCAAATGAATGGTAGTTCGTTGAATGGTGGAGATTTTAATGAGGCATCTATTAATATAAATTAAAAAATTTTATTTTGCTAATTTGAGAAATTAATAAAAATCTTTGTGTTATTAGAATATTCAATACTGTTTTATTATCTTAATATTAACGATACATTTTTCTTAAAAGTATATCTGTCAATAAACTTAAAAATTTATAAATATTCAGTTTTTTTATAGCCAACATCAAAAAATTATGGGGAAGTATTGGGTTTGTCACTCCGTTGTAACATGTTCAAATAGTCATCTAAGACTCCAAATATGTATATATATTCTGGGTCCTGGTAAGATTCTAAGTCGATATAGCAATGTCCGTCCGTCTGTTGAAAGCATGATAAAGATTGCACACGATGAACTAGGAAGACGAAATTCAACACAAATGGTCAGAACTGGATTATAAATAAGAAAATTATGGAACAAAAACCAATGAGAATCTTTGATTTTGGAGCATTTTTGTAGATATGTCATAAGTATGAAACGGATGAACGTATAATGATGAAATTTAAAGTAAATCATAGTTATGAAAATATTCCTTTTTAGGCATATGTCGCCTTAAATATGAAATTTTCTATGTTAGTAGAAATAAACTTTACAAAAATTTAAATATATTAAACGTATCCTTAGGAAATTCATCTTGAAATGATTTTCAGAATTAAAAAATAAATTATAAAAATTAATTTCCCAAACAATTTTAAATTTCACAAAAATTCTTCCAAAATTTTAATATTTTACCATATTTTCAAAAAATTCTAAATTTTTCCAAAAATTTTTTTCTCACAAGAAAATTAAAATCTTCAGAAAAAAATAAAATTTTCATAAAAAATTAATTTTCATATAAAAAAATTAAAATTTTCCTTTAAAAAAATTAATTTTCCTAAAATAATTTTAAATTTTCATAAAAAATTTTTCAATTTTCATAAAAAATTTTTAAATTTTCATAAAAAATTTTTAAATTTTCATAAAAAATTTTTAAATATTCAAAAAAATTTTTAAATTTTCATACAAAAATTTGAAATTTTCGTAAAAAATTTTTAATTTTTTATAAAAAAATTTTAAATTTTTATAAAAAAATTTTAAATTTTTATACAAAATTTTTAAATTTTTTTTTTTTTAAAATTTTTAAATTTTTATAAAAAATTTTAAATTTTCGTAAAAAATATTCGTAAAAGTGGAATTTTTTATAAAAATTTCAATTTTTATATTAAAACAAAAATATTAAATTTCCCTAAAGAATTTGAATTAGTAAAAGTTTACTTAAATCAAATTTGATTAAAATTTTTTTTTAACACAAAAAAAAATTTAAACCAAAATGAAATTTTAATATCTTAATATTTAGTTATTTTATAATTTCTAAATAAAATTCTAGAAAAATAAAAACAATTCAAACACATTTTTTTGATTTTTTTCAATATATTTTTGCATTTAACATCATTTTAAATGACTAAATAGTAAATATTTATTTTTAGCATAGTGTGTATTTTAAAATACGTTTTCATTGTTAAAAAATAACATTAACAAAATTAAACTTAGGCTTTTTCTTAAGTTTTATTAATATAGCAAACATAAATTGCTTAACGCTCATCACTTCGAAATCTTTTTAAAACCATTGTTTTATAAAATAACAAAAACTCTAAAACAATTATTAATAATATTTCAAAATTGTGAGCTTTTTTTTTGTTGATTAACAAAACTTCTTACTTATAAATTATTAAAAAAATATATATTAATTTTTTCTTTTAAGGATATCATTATTGTGTTATTTTTGTCTCAGTATTATAAGATGACAATATTTACGGTTTGAATAAATAACAAAAACATTTTCCGTCAACATTCATCATCGTTTTGCATTTTAAAAAATAAAAAAATCATTTATTTATAAAAGGGATTTTTCTTCGGGGAGCATGAGTTATTGAAATATATATTTCTTACTCTTTTTTTAAAGTGTTTTTAATATTCAAATGATTTGTAAAACACTGCAAATTTATTTGAAGTGGCACATTTTATTTTTATTTAGGTGGTTTCGTTTTAAATTTGCAGTGTACATTATAGAATCATTTATTTTGTTGATCCTGTTGTTGTTGTTCCTTTTCAGCTTTTACAGCAGCTCGGTGAGCCTTTTGTTCTTCATACATACGTACAAATTCCTCTTTAGTGGGTATGGGTTTAATATAGCCTTGTTGTACCAAGTACTTGATGGAAACAGTTGTACCTCCTAAAATTAAAGAAATAATATAATTAATTTGCTTTTAAAATGCTTTCTTTTTTAACACTTACCCAAAGTTACAGCATATCGTACTGGAGTGGCTACTTTATAGCACAAATATGCTACAGCCCAATGACCCAAACTAGAATTGTGCACTTTTTCTATAATTGTTTCACTTAAATGTAAATATTGCAATACAGCCGCTATATCAACACCGCTGAAAATATCACGTTTTTTTAATTTATTTTTTGGCACTTAAACCCCTTAATATAATACTAACTAACCTCTTTGATAAATAATAGAAACCACACATCCAACCAGCCGATGTCACAACATGCACGGGTATCAATACATACCAATATTTCTTATACATCAACTTAAACTTAGCAAATAAACCCAAATTGGAGGCTTCACCAAATAGGTCGACATCTGCTACAGCTGCTGATTTGGTATGTGATTTATTGGCCTGGTCAGGAGCATTTTTTGTTCCAAATTGATAGCGTGTATTGTAGATAGGTGCACAGAAATGTGGTTGTAATTGTGGCAGCAACAGACTTTGTGTCCTAAAACAATCCTTATTGCTGTGGATCGTGACAGGTTGTGTTGAATTGCCAGTGTTACGTATGAACACAGCTGTGGAATAATTGGCTACACGTTTCAAACACCCAAATTGCTGTTGCCTCAGCAATTGATTATTGCATTTGAAAGTACCATGTTTACTGTTTTTTAAGACATTTGTTAATAACTTTAAGGTGTTCATTTTGAGTTTTTTATTAATTAAATATTTGTCTTTGAAATCCAAAGTGCTGGATGTATTTTCTTATATTTCCATTTTCCTTCGAGATACGTGATAGTTTACTAAATAAATCAACCGGACATGGTTGTTAAATTAAGTAAGTTTTTTGATAGTTTAACACTGTTGTTAAAATAAGTAGGTACTGTATAAAATTTTAATTTCATTGTGAATAACTGTTTGCAATTTTTTTTAATAAATTTTTAATATTATATTAATTATAAAAAATCAGGTTTCCAAATCAATCAAACAAAGTTTTCTAAAAACAGTCAAAACTCTATAACTTATTGTTAAAATTCAATAAATTATATAACAGACAAATAATATTCTTTCTTTGAGAGGAATTTAATCTGTATATTGTTTTAGTATAAAGAAGCAGGGTTACCAGAAGTGCGATTTTAAAGAGAAATGTATCAGAAAATATGTGAAAATTATGGTGAGAGGATATTTTAAAGGAAAACATTTTTTTTTTTAAAGATTTTTGTTAATTATTTGTTTTTGTATATTCATCATACAATCTAATGATATTGAAATAATTTGAATATGAGATTTAATGGATCATCTTAAGTGTTTTAAATTTTTAGTTCTTTGGTATTTTATTTAAAATTTTGGAAATTAAATTGAAATGATTATCGAAATGTGAGAAAATATAACTTTTGAATAAATATAGTTGACTTTTTTTAATATAGTTAAATCATGGTGAATTCAACTAGCTCTTCTCGTGTTTTGGGCAAAACGTACCAATGTAAATAGTCCATTACAGACGCTCCTTTGTGTATACAAAATTATTCTTTAAATAAATCAATTACTTTACTTTTGTTTAATATTTTATAGAACATTAATTTAAAAACAAGTAAGAGCGCTTTAGTCGGTCAAGCCTGACTATATGATACCCTGCATCACTTTATGCTAGGTAAATTAACGGACTATTTGTGTCCAAGGTTTTGTTTTTGTCTGGGCAATCTGGGCAGAGTTTTCCAAGATTATATTCAAATTGCGAATTTCTCTCAAATATTCGACGATTTAATAAATTTCATATACATATGTCACTTATATGTTAAAAACCATATTCCTGGTGTTGGTTTACAATTTTATGGACGCTAGGTAAAAAATGGACCTATCACGACCATTTTCCACAAGTTACTTTCCCCTAACAAAATAATAATCTGTACCAAATTTATTTGAAATTTCTTTAAAATTACGACTTCATGCATTTTATAATTTTTTCACAATTTCGGAATGACATTTGTATGGGGGCAAGGTGTAAAAATGGACCTATCAAAACCATTTTCCACAAGTTTGATTCGTATATCAAATTAATAATCTGTACCAAATTTCATCGAAATATCATTAAAATTGCGACCTCACCCACATCTTTTATTATTTTTATCACCATTTCGTAATGAGTTATTCACGCCAAATTTCATCATAATCAGTGCCAAATATTTATTTGCGCCAAATTTCAAGACGATAGCATCAAAATTGCGACCTGTAGAGTTTGCACAATCTTGACATGGACAGCCAGCCAACCAGCCGTCAAGAAGGTCGGACGGACATCGTTTAATCGAATCAGAAAGTTATTCTGAGTCGAACGGTATACTTAAAAATGGGTGTACGAAAATGTTTTCTCTATGTTTTATACATCTGCACAAACGCATTATACCCAGAGTATAATGAAACAAAATTATTGGAGTAATTGGAAAATATTGATTTGCATTGCTTTGGATAACGTACGTATGCTTAATGTATATTTTAAATTTAATATTAAGTATACGTCTGCGTTCATGTCGAATCTATAAATTTTATTAATTTATAATATAGATTGACACAAATCTACAATTTGTTATTTTTTGCGGTTTTAAAGAAAAATAAACTCTTATGTTTATTGTTCTTTGGGTTTAATTGTCTATATTGTTTGTATACTTTTTATTGAAATAAATTACTATTTAAATAAAATGTATATAAAAAGTTGTTTTTATTAAAACATGTATATTTGGCAATTTGTAATTAAATTTTGTTTTTCTTTATTTGTTTGCTTAAACATTTTTGGTGGACTTGTATGTTTATTGTTTTTATTTTTTAAATTCTTTTTCAATACCCATAGACATACGGAGAGATCATTGTATTTTAATTATTCTTAATTGTTTATATTTTTGTTTTTGGCTTAGATTAGACCAACAATATAAATTATTATGTTCTATTTTACTTTTGTTAAAATAAGTTTATTAAGTTAAAAAATAACATTAAAGTTGATTAATTTATAAATGTATTTAATTTAAATATAAACATTTTTCGAAATTATTCGTAATTTTTTTTTTTAGTAATTGGTCTCAAATGACATAGTAAAGTGCTGCCAACTCATGTATTTGACACCATTTTGCTGTTTTATTTGCTGGCAACATTTTTATTTTATTTTATGTTTAGTATTTTCATTCTTCATCTTATGTTTTATAAATTTTTATAACTAATTTTATTAAGATACTAAAAATATGTATTAAGAATAATAAACATACAACTATATTTAGATATCTATACATGTACTATATATTGCGAATTAAAAATATTTTCCATTCTAGTAGGTGTTTGCTAATAAATAATTTCGTATAGCATTTTATTATTTATTAAACGTTTATACGTTCTTTCTTCTCAAATCACATGAACATTTTTACCTTATTTCTTCGTAGTAAAAACAAAATAATATTTCTAAACAAAACTAACAGCACAAAAATTCACAAATAATTACCCCCCTTCTTCTTCTTGTTTCCTTTTTGCATACAAATACAAATTAACCGATTACAAGTTGTAATTTTCATATGCATATGAAGTGTTGTGTTTAGCGTTTATTACATTATTAACAAAATTGTTTGATATAAAACATCTGCTTTGAAATCCATTGCAACCAACAGATTTTATAGTTTTTTTTTTTCATTGTTTTCACCCGAAAAATATTTTGTACTTTGCCATAATTTTTATAATAAAGATACATTTATTTGTTTTCGTTATGTTTGTGTATTTTTATTTTGGTAAATAATTATTCAATGAAAAGTTAATTGATCCTTTAGTATTTGAAATTATGAAAACTATATCTGCACACACATTTAAATAGAGATATAGGAAAAAAATTAATAATGTATTAATTTTAATTGTTTAAAGCAAGCGATTTAATTAAATTTTTTATTTAATTTAACATAAAAAGCAGAAATTGAGTTTGAAACGTATAAGGTATTAGGCGATATGAATGAATATAATGAATTTTAAGATTTAAATTTCATATGCGAAAGAAAAAAAAAAAAACAAATTATATATATTATATCACTTTATAATTCTAGTACAATGACGTTTCAAAAAAGTACTTCACGATAATAATATTCCGTTCTTGTCAAAAACTTAAGTCATAAGAAATCAGAAAAGAAAAAAAATTTCTATTGTATTTTTTTTTCTTTCAATTACTATTTTTATACCCACCATCAAAAAAT
>JACGTJ010016600.1:0-10193 GCA_014858695.1 Chrysomya rufifacies | reverse complement strand
CAAAGAGAGAGTATGCTTAATTTCCTGTTCTATATGTTTTAGTTCAGTTCTAGATCAGCACTATTTCTAGTTAAGCGCTAACGCAAATCAAGTTCGGATCTGTTTCACTTCTAATTCTGATATTGTTCAGCTGAACAATATCTGATATTCTGATATTGTTCAGCCATATTTTTAAAAGTTGCATAAAAAGGATATGTATATTATTAGACTTATATTTAATGGTAGGTGTGCTGAAACCATTATTAAATCCCATATACATACAGTTTTTAATGTGTGCAAATTTGTTTACTGTTTTAAATTCCTTAATTTATTTGTAAATGATAACATTATTAAATTTTATAGATTTTAAATGATTACAAAATTTACTTTAAACCTTGAACTCTAATTATATTTTATGTCAAAGGCAGAACTTGTTTAATACAAACAAATGTTATGTTCTTATCTAATGTTTGCAACTCCCCCACTTAACTCCGCTTAGCAAAAATTGTAAATATATTAGCAAATAAAACAGAAATATATTTAAAAAACAACTAATGTTAGCTAATAAATATTTATAAAATGTTCTATAGTTATGTCGTATTTCCGCTTAGTATTTGTTTAAATGTGTTTTCCTTTTGAACAACTCTCACAGTAGCACAAACATTGAATACAACAATTAAAATAAGAAGAAAAACAAGTACACTTACTACTTTATATGCACACAACACAATTTATAACAAATACATATACATACGTCAATATTTAGAACTACTACAATTATATAAAATTATTTGTATATATTTTTGTACATAAATGTTCATGTTAAATTGTTCTGTTTTCATTGTTGTTTTGTTTAATATGTAAATAACGAAATGTGAATGAGTGTATGTCTGTAAGTTGCATACATCAAAGAGAGAGTATGCTTAATTTCCTGTTCTATATACACATCAACATATTAGATAGTGTTAAGTTTATTTATTTCTGTGTATGTATTTAGTATGTGTATAAAAGTACATTTTATATTTACTGTTGAATATGTCAACAATTATATTTGCCTGCTGTTAGTTATGTCTGCATCTATATATGCAACTAAAATTGTTGTTTATTTACACATACATATGTATATGTTTCATTTAACTTACTAACACTTTTACAAATATTTCTCTATTAGAATCTATGTGGACTAATGCAAAAGTTAGAAACAAATGTTTGTAAATACAAATACTATGCAGTTGTTGTTTCATATCCTTAAACATTTCTTGTGTTATATTGGGAATATTTTGTTATTCAATTCGTTGTCTTTTATGCAAAATATTTATGAATAAATACACATATTTGTGCAAAATCTCTCTGTGTTTTACAATTATAGTTACTTAAACATATACAATTATTCATGTATTCATACATACATACATACATACATACATACAAAAGTTATTGACTAAGAATTGTCAAATTAATTTTTTTTAATGTCATTATATATTGTCTTGGTAATTTGACTAGCCGTTGACAAATGGTATATGCAAAATAAATGATTAAGTAAAAAACACTTTTTTCAACATCGATGATTGCCAATTATAAGATATTACAGTAAAATACAGTAAGCTTATATCCGACTTGTTCGAAACTTTGATACCCACCGTCAATGAACATAAAAAGTGTATGTGAAAGCTTTTCGAACATATTCGGTAAAATGTAGTACAGATATAAAGAAATAATATACAAATTTAATATATATGACTGAATGTGAGAGTTTCATGTTTTACATGTCTTTTGGTCCATAACTTTCTGATTTATAAACCGATTCTGCCATATTTTTGATACCAAACTAAGAAATATTTGTGTCAAAATTAGATCAGACAGACCGATGAACATACCTAGATTGATTTAGAATCTTACCGACTCTCATGTTAGTATCTAATGCGATTATTATAACATGCTATTAATGGCCATCTTTTTTGATAATAGGTATAAAGAAGAATATCTTAAAAATCCAAAATTAATCAATATATCTGTGGTCAATTATATCCAGATTATAGGCAGAATTTTTATTTGTTAATCCTTTTAAATTTCTGGTAAAACGGGATATTGTTTAATATTTGTAAAAATCTATGGTCACACAAAATTTCAACAAAAATTCGATTTTAGATCTAGGTAATAATATTGATTATATCTTGGAGTAGATAAAGCAAAAATAGTTCAAATATTTGATCAAATTACTTATATAAAACGAATTGCTATAACAAAAATCGTTAAAATTTCTAACCAAAATGCAATTTTTATATGCAAACCTAAAATCATAGAATTGCTTATAGAACAAAAATTGTTCAAAGGTGGGATCACTTAAATTGTTATAAGAGATAAAAAACAGTTTATTTCTTGGTTAAATTGTAAAGATATTCAGAATACGTAAATTTTGTAATCACTTTCTGAAAGATTTTCTATGAAGCATGAAAAATCATGGAAATTCGGATGCTGAAATAACTAAATTTTTCAAAAAATTTGAAAATTCCCGAGCCTGTAAAAAAATTTTATTAAAATATATAATTTTGTTCATAATACCGATTCCTTACGATTGCATTCTACAAAATTCAGAACGACATCGATATCATAGCCTGGGCCATATTTTCTTTTCTGATCCGGATAATTTCAAATTTGCAACACCATCTATTTAATCCTAAAAAGCATAAGTAACTAATTCAAAACAGACTAAGTTGGTTTTTGACAATGAACAGTGTTGTATCAATACCTAAAATATTCAAAAACTTATATGTTAAAGACTTTAAAAAATATATTTGCAAGATTATTGTTTTCAATTCGTAGTGGTAGTTACCCTTGCACAATAAGGAATCATTATAATGAATCTTCTGCCGTTTTTAGTGTGACGGAGATACATACTAATCTCTGTACTTCAAAAATGTTATAAATGTGCTTTTTCAATTCTATTTCCTTTAGATCTTTACATTCTTTGGTACATCCATGTTGTTGATTTAATCCACAATGTGTACTTTTTTTAATAACATGAATTCATAATCAGTTTCAGAACGATCACAACCCGTGTCAATTTCTGATAGTCATTTTTTCCTTTCGTTGTTATAATGAGCATAAGACCTCAACAAATATTCGCTTAAGAGATCTCTAGATCAGATTACAGCATCCGATTCTGTTCGCTGCCATTCTAAACAGGATTTTTGTAACAATAGCTTATATAGCGAGTGGTTTGCTTTACATTAGACATGGATCAGGATAGTTCGTCAGCCATCGATTCTACATAACTCCAACGTTGACTCACCGTGCCTTGCCTATTTTCCTACGACGATCATAAAAACTATTAGGGTTCATGATTCCTTATTTTAACGAATTATGTAGTGGATTTCAGAAAAATTACGGTATGAGATCGGTAGTAGTTACATGCTTGAGCAGTTCAATGGAGTAATAGCCTTAGTCATTCCCAATCGAATGGCCATTAAAAGTTTTTATGAAATTGTGAATTTCCCAAATAATAACATGAATGAATATAATTTTTTTTAAACAATTTCAGTTACTCACAAACTCTTGTTGAAAAGCAAACAAAAAATGTTTTATTTATTATTTATAAAACATAAAAATACGAGTTATTTTAAAACTCTTAAATTTTTTGTTGATAGTTTATTTTGTGGTCTAAAACTCTATCAACATATTTGAAGTTTTCTATAATTTTTACTAGATATTTAACTATTTATATTTATTATTTATTATCGGTATTTGTTAACAATATTTTATTTACTTTATTTACTTATTATATAAAAAATCAAAGATATACCAGCAGAATTTTGATCATATGCATTTATTTTATTATTTTTTTGTATTCTGTAGCATACTTTAGGGAAACATTTATTAAAATTTATAAAATATTGTTTATTTAAATATTATTTTTTTCTATCTATGACAACAACATTATTTACCTTGATTGCACATTTTTTTTTGCTTGTAAAAATCGTTAGTAAAAATATTGCAATTATGTGTTAAGTAAAAACTATCAAATACATTTTTAACAAAAAAAAATATATGTTTGTTTCATATTTATTTATTTGTTAAATTTGTGTTGTTTCAAAATCCCTCATGTGGAAAAATATGTTAAAATTAAATTTCATAAATTTTTTATTTTAGCTTTTTGTAATTGGTTTTTCAAGTAAGAAAAATTGGAAAAAAATATATATTTATATTAATATTTAAATATATTTTACAATTTACGAGAATTTACGTAACACAAGAATTTAATATAATAAAATAGTCTATGAGGTAACATTTTTATCATAATTTTCAATTTATTTTATATTACCTCTAGCAAAGTTTACGTATTTTTATAAATGTTTGCTAGAATTGAAACAATAATACAAAAATTTTGCATAAATATGAAAATGTACCTTTCATAGAGATAGAAATCTTCAGATTGCCATTCGTTTTTGGATTGGCTAGAGTGATAATACCATACACTACCATTGGTGGTTAGGGTATGATGCGTTTGTGCCGATGTTTATAACAAAGAGAAAAATAAATTTTGAAACAACCACAGTTAAGTGTCAGAATCACTTTCTGATTCGATTAAATCGCCTAATGATTTTTTTTTTTTTTTTTGGTAAATTTAGTCCTATATTTCAAATTTCATTTCACTCGATCCATCATTTCACCTCCATACAAAAGTTCTCACAGAAGTAGGGTTTTACACCGTAAAATACTAAAATATGTAGAAAAGGTTACAAATTTTTATATATCTCATTGAAATTTTACACGGGTTACTTTTCTGGTCATGATCGGTCCATTATTTTTCATAGCCCCTGTACAAATGTTCTTCCGGAATGGGGAATCATAGCTATAACTCCTTTTTTTGGAAATGTAGATGTTAACTATATTCCAAATTTAATTCCAATCTATCCATTATTTCACCTAGTCTCCATACAAATGCCTAGTGGAATTGAAATTTAGATCATATATATAACATTCATACATAAGTCAAGTCATATATTTAACTGGAATCGCTTAAATAAAAACATATAATATTCTGTTCTTATGTAGTTTAGATTATCATATAATAGGGCTTGACCCTCTAAATCACTTTTGCTTGTTTCTCTATCGAACTACTAAATCATTTAAGTACTTTCCATCTACGATCAAGTATTTTCCGAACAATAGATTTTGTAACATCTGCTGCCTAGATAGCTAATGTCAAAGGGCTGTAGTATCTTGTATGCAAACTGGTTTAATGATAGTCTCAGGAAGGAAGGAAGGCAAAGCATGCTAAAACATGTCTGCAATCATAATAGGTCAACGGCGTCCGCTGTCATGTATACTGACAGGGTATTTTGTAGCCGTAGTGTGTTGAAACATATCTACACGACTCCACGTTCCGTGGAACTTTAGTAACTTTTATCGATCATTATTTTATAGCTCAAGCATTGTCAGTATTTCGATGACCGATGTATTTCATTTACATTTCTCTCTTAGAGCGGCAAACGACGTCTGCTGCCGCTTTGTTGCATTTTGTATTTGAAAAAAATAATTAATTTACCAAGGAATACATAAAACGTGCTCTTTAGTTTTAAAATTTAACTTTTGCTCGGTGCTAATGACCTACAAATTTTTTCTATTCGAGAATAATTATTGCTATCAGTAGATTAAAATTCTCTATCTTTACAATTTAAGTAATATAATATAAAAGATCATAAATTTTACAAAAAATTATTTTTTTCCTATTTATACCTCCAGCTATAATTAGTCCTATTTAGACTAATTATAACTGAAAATATTTGATAAAATACAATATTTGATTGTCTAAATAAATAATGGAAAATTATGAAATAAATAAATATTTACGCTATAAAAACCTAAAACATAAATGAATAATTTTCATATAAAATTTCTACTATAAGTAAACAAGAATTTTGGAAAAAACTATTAAAATAATTAGAAATGTAACTAGGGAAACAATAAATACCAAAGAGACCTAAGGCGTTTAGAAAATATATAAACTAACAATTAGTTTAATTAAAAACTTTTACTAAAATTCGGTCAGCTGAAATATGAGAGCATATGTAATGTAACTAAATAAGCCTAAAATCATGCTATATATTTATTGATTAATTTGCAGAGGTTTTATTTTTATTAAAATACTCTAGGGTTTTAACTTCTATTAACAATCAAATAATATTAATTTTCATTAAGAGTAAAAACCTATAAGTATTTATTATTACTTATTTATAACAATTAAATGATAACTATTTAAAAAAAACAAACACCTAAAAGTAGGCTAAAATTTCTCTTAATTTGTTGAGGCTTATAAATATGCCACTATTTTTAACATATTTTTTTATTCTGCCTAATTATCATAATCATTAAATAATCATCACGTACAATATGAAAGAAAATAAGAAAAAACCAATGAAAACAAAATATCATTTACTAAAATTTCTCTGGCACATTTTGAAAATCAAAAAAGAAAGCAAAAAAGAAAATATATTTACTTAGCAAAGACACCAAAAACAAATGTTACCAATACCTTGAACTAAAACAAACACTTAATAAATTTTTATTTTATATACTCTTAAGGTGTAAAATGTTTTTAATTTCACGCTAATTTTACAAATTTTCACTTAATATATTTAGAGATTTGTTATTTTGTTAAATTTTACCTTTGTTTCCGGGTTCCTTTACAACTGTTTTGAAAAAAAAAAAAAAAACAACATAACACTAAATTTCTCTCTCGCTTTAACTTTACCTTATTCCCCAACCTTTTAGTTTGTCTCCTGCCAAGTGTATCAAATAAAATGCCATAAAATTACAATTCCTATAATTAGACTACAAAAATAAACAAAAAACAAAAAAAAAAAACTTTTACCAAACACACGTAGCAGCAGCAAATATACAATGAAATTTGATAAGACCCAAAAGTTTGTTCAACTAGAGAGACCTATAGAACCAGTAGTTCATATTTAGAAACATGATTGGGTAGCCAGTTAATTTTCCATTAGTTGACAGAGATTAATATTGGTTTATGTTTTATGCGTGTATATGTGTGTGTGTGTGTGTGTGTGAGTATAATTTTAGAGGACATGAAACGTTATACTAAAAATTTAGCTTAACAAATGACCTATAAATAAAAAGTCATAAACTTTTATTTGATAATATTTTATGGTTATGTTAACAATCTTTACAGCAATACAATACAAGTCATATAATATGGCTCATTAAATATTTGGGCTTGTTTAATGTTACTAACTTTAATAAAAAAAAAATTTCAAATCAAAAATGAGAAAAAAAAAACAAGATAAAGATGAAAATTAAATGAGTTTTTTTTTTTCTTTGGAAGACATTAAATTTATTTTGTAGTCAAACTATTAGGTTTCAAGTTTTTTTTCAATACTTGTTATGTAAACCCAAATTTGGTTAGAAAACACTTTAAATTGTTATTATAGTTTAAAAAAGGATTATAGATTGAAAGAGTATCGAATTTCCGGATACACAAAAAGTTTTTCTCTTGGGAACATTTAACCAAAATTTCCCCCTATGGAATATTTTCGAAAAATTTTCTTCTATAGAAAATTTTTAAAAAGTTAGAAATTTTGTTTGATGTTTTTTTTTTTTCTATAGAAATTTTTTGAAAAATTTTCTTCCATAGAAAATTTTCTTTTATAGAAAATATTAGCAAATTTTTTTCTTCTATACAAAATTATTGCAAAGTTTTTCTTCTACAGAAAATTTTTTTCTATAAAAGTTTTCTTCAATAGAAATTTTTTTAATGTTTTTTGATAATTTTTTTCTATGGAAATTTTTTGAAAAATTTTCTTCCATAGGAAATTTTCTTTTATAGAAAATATTTGCAAATTTTTTTCTTCTATAGAAAATTATTGCAAAGTTTTTCTTCTACAGAAAATGTTTGCAAAAATTTTTCTATAATAGAATTTTTTTAATGTTTTTGTTTTTTTAATAATTTTTTTCAAATAGAAATTTTTTGAAAAATTTTCTTCCATAGAAAATTTTCTTTTATAGAAAATATTTGCAAATTTTTTTCTTATATAGAAAATTATTGCAAAGGTTTTCTTCTACAGAAAATTTTAGCAACATTTTTTCTATAAAAGATTTTTAACAAATTTTTCTTCTATAGACAATTTTTGGAAAATTTTTCTTCTATAGAAAACTTTTGCAAAATTTTTCTTCTATAGAAAATTTTTGCAAAATTTTTCTTCTATAGAATATTTTTGCAAAATTTTTCTTCTATAGACAATTTTTGAAAAATTTTTCTTCTATAGAATATTTTTGCAAAATTTTTCTTCTATAGAAAATTTTTGCAAAATTTTTCTTCTATAGAAAACTTTTGCAAAATTTTTCTTCTTTAGAAAACTTTTGCAAAATTTTTCTTCTATAGAAAACATTTGCAAAATTTTTCTTCTATAGAATATATTTGCAAAATTTTTCTTCTATAGACAATTTTTCTTCTATGAAAAACATTTGCAAAAATTTTGTTCTATTGATATCTTTTGCAAATTTTTTTTTCTATAGAAGATTTTTGAAAAATTTTCTTTTATAGAAAAATTATGACTAATTTTTTGTATAGGAAATTTATAAGCAATTTTCTATTTCTATTGAAAATTTATGAACATTTTTTTCTATAGAAAATTTAAAAAAAAAATTTCTGTAAAAAAATCTGGAAAAGTTTTCCATTATAGAAAAATATAGAAAATTTAGCAAAATTTTCATAAATTACAAAGTTATATGGTAACACGAGGGTAGCAAAATGTCTTTTCATGCCCCTAAGAGCCAATTTGGAAAATAAGTGCCGAGCATTTGTCTATTTTTTGTGGGGATATCAAAAAGGATATAAAAATTACGCATTTATTTATGTTTATAATACTCATGATTTATTGTAGTACTCACTGTGTATTACCCATTTGAGTCCCATCCATGTTTACTGAATCGTAAACATTCGGCCATCATGCACTAGGTGCAATTATGAAATACTCAATTAGAAGCATCAGACATTTGGGGCATTTAAGTGAGTAGATGAATCTAGCATCATACAAAAATCATACATATCGATGGAAGATAAACAAATTAACAAATGTCAATCTCTCTAGTTGTCTCTGTTCGCAGTAAACAACAATAACAGACATCAAAACATACTTTCTACATTAAATCTTTCCTTTAATACACAAAGAAACAGAATGCTTAAAGTACACAACTTTTTTCTATATCAAAATAACTTCTTAAATTTTTGTCTACCTTTAAGATTTGAAATTGGATAATATTTATTTATTAATATAATAAAAAAAAAGGAAAATCCCCTTCAACATCTTGCTAAATAACTAACAGATTTGTTGGCTAATAAAAATTTATTTTTGGAAAAAAAGGTGTATCACAATATTATTGCACGTGTTCAATATACCTTTTGTAACACAGACATACATATGTATATTTCGATATAATAACACACATATAAACATATACAAATTGGCTATTCATATAAATATTTTGTGCGTATGATTGAACAATTTATAGAAATATAAAAATTCATTGGTAATTTTCTTAATGTTAAAGGCCATAAACTTAATAGCATTTCATTCATGACCATTTTGTTGGAATATGATCTTTGTTTTTTCCTCGCCAGTACCAATACATATGCACATTAAAACCACACTTACACATATTACACATGTATGTAAATATATTGAAAAAAAAAAAAAATTATTATTTCCTTTAGATTTTTTTTCATTAATTCAATTGATACTTTAATATATTTTTGCTGCAATAAAGCATATGTTTGTTTCTATTATTAAATATAAAATATATTATTTTTTTTAACATCAAAAATTCTGATTTTTTACGTATTTTCTAGTTTGTGTTATAAATAAAATTGATGTTTTTTTTTCATATTCATAAATTTCAAAATAATTGTATTATTTTGTTTTTGTCCATATATTTGTGGTAAAGGTAAATTGAATAAATTTTGAAATGTTTTTTTTTTTTTATTAGATTGGGTTTTAATGAAATGTGATTTTCTAATATTTTATTATAAATTACCACAATGCTACAAAATGAATATTGGAAAATATATTTGTTATTGATATATAACTATCATAAATAAAAGATCTACTATTTTACCTTAAATTTTAAATAGATATTGCCTTAATTATTTTTGCACCAAAATAATATTTTTATACCCACCATCAAAAAATTATGGG
>JACGTJ010016596.1:0-11600 GCA_014858695.1 Chrysomya rufifacies | reverse complement strand
TTTTTTTTTTTTTTTTTTTTTTTTTTGCTTGCTAGCTTTAAACTTTTGATTAAAGTACAGTTAATATTTCCTAGTAGTTCTAATGTTTGTAAGTCAAAAGTTTTACCCACAAAACAACTTCTCTCTGGTGTATTACATAACATGTTTTCGACAATAATATTCGTTTCGAATAAAAAAAGAAGAACAGAGGCTGTATCATTTTCCAGCACTTGGTACTTGTTATATGAGAATTTTTGTTTGTTTTCAATGTTTTTTGCCTTAAATACCATGACCATTTTGAAAAGAAAAAAAAAACTTTTTTTTTCAATTCCTGTGTATTTCCTGTTTCCTACATTTACAATGTGAATGTATAAAATTACCGTTTAATTTCTTTTTTTTTCATTAAAACATTCGTTTTGTTTTTCACTTTAAACGATTAATTTAATCTTTAGTATCTTCTGGTAATAGTAGATGTTTTAAAAAAGATTAATTTAAGTGGATTTTCATTGCTTTCGTGAGTGTATAAATTTGAAGAAAAAAAAAAAACACTCAAGTGTTTTTAAGAAATGTAAAATAATGTTAAATTAAAAAAGTCATCATTGGCATCATGTTAAAAATGAAAACTCATCAAATTACAGGATATTTACAAAAAAAGTTATGTTATATTCAACTTAGTGGTATTTTTGATATACACCATCAACAGGTCGTAGAAATGATGTAGTTTTATGCAAAGAGGAAGGTTACAAATATAATATAATATGAAAGGTATGGTAAAATGGGAACGTCTTCTTCAATTGTGTCCTAGTTTCTTAGTATTATGTAGTTCTGTATCCAACTTTTCAGTATTGCACTTTCTTCTATTTCAAATTTGTGGCATGTTGTGATATATAATGATCCAAATGGCTTTTTGGTCCATAACTTCTGACCTATTTTCTGTCTATCTTCTGTCTATTTTCCATACCAAAATAACCTTGCATAAGGGAAATGTTTTAGTTTCGAAATTCCAACGTTAGAATCTATATCAAGCTTTCAACAGACAGATTGTCAGCCAGTCAGATATACGGATGTTTAGCACCAGATTAAGCGGATCCAGAATGTATATACATGCTAGGTTACTTTAAAAACCTAGCACGTATATAAGAACCTAGTACGTATCTTAACATGTTTCATATGATTATGAGGTTCTTAAAGTAATATCTTAACATGTTATATATGGAATATAAACTCACTTTATTTTTCGCTTTTGGTTATAAAAATATATATCTTTATTGACGTAATCATTTTTTTGTTTATTATAGTTACACTGGGAAGTACTATGGGACAAATCATAAAAAGTTTTGAAATATATCTAAAAGTTATATAAATTACATGGATTTAATAATATCCCAGCAAAAAGTATGGAAGTGATTTTTAAGGAAGAGCTTTTTCATTACTTCAAAACAATCCAATTGTGAAAATTGAATAATTAATAATAATGGAATAATAATGAAACAATTAACAATTTTTCTCAAGACTTTAAACAATCCCTACAGAAAAAACTTTTACAACTGGCCTTTCATTAAAGGCAACAATCTCTTAAATATCAATGACGCGACAATCTGCTTCAGCTTATGGAATTGCAAAAAACGCAGATAACTGAAATAAAGCAACTTATATTACTTGAAACATAATAACACGAAAAGAACTTTTCAAAACATCATGAACATGACTTTCTACTCTGTGATTCGGCATCAGAAATAAGAACATTAATCAATGACAAGCTCATGTAAAATTCATTGGAAATTATCCAAATTGATACTACTTCCAGACGACAAGTTGGGGATCTTACTGACTTCCTTGGTTATACTTTTTTACTGGGATATTATATTTTATTAATAATTTCCTTATAATTCTTTGAAAAAATGTCTTACTTCTCCATATTAAACTAAGATTAGAATTATGTGACATTTGAATTCAAATTTCATTGAAAGCTTACTATTACATTAGTCCTGGTTCATGGTCTTAAAAGTGTTGATTGTTTGGAATTAATTTCAGGTAATTGATTACTTATTGCCATGGTTGCATTTCAACAGAATTCTATCCTGAGATCAGAATATGCAATGTCGAATACAGTTTGGAAGAATTTAGCAACCTTAATTTTTATGGATGGAATGAAGATATAAACTGGCACTGATTTCGGTATATATTGTGATCATCTGGACGTTTTTGTATATCTCAAATTATACGATACAAGTACTTCTTTCAGGATGAAGTTTATGCAACCCGTTTAGCAGCAAAGAGAATAGGATAGCTTTCATTTCCTCGATCGGTTATTTATGTACATGTTGATAGTTTTGCTCAATTAAGATGTTGAATTCTGATGGATTTTATTTGATTTCTACAAACAGAATTGATAAGGATTCCAAGATATCTCTCTGTAAGTAGCAACAAAAAGTCCTTTTAATGTTGCGCCAATGAAATTGACAAGGTCGCTTAGGACTTTTAGATTACCCTAAAGAACGCTTATCCCTTTTAAAAGATTTTATTAAGGGTCAGTGTCCGAACATATTTATATATTAACTTCATTTCCTTAAGAAGCGTAAAGCCTCAAGAAATCTTCTCCATTAATGATTTTTTTATTTTTGTTTTAGTTTAATTAATCAGTTTTTAGATGTTGTCATTACTATAGATCACAGCTTCTGACACGATTGTTATAGCACATTTATATAGCAAGCTGTTTGCTTCAAATCTGGCAACCGCTTCAAGGTTTGCCTCCATCATTGATATTTGACTCACCATAATTGCAGAGAAGTTTCTGCAACATATGACTTATATCAAAATTATTTATTAAGGAGCTGCTTCGAAGAAGAAGAAATTTGGTACAACTTCTTTTAACAAGGACTCAGACTAATCTTATTGCTGTGACAAATAAAATGACAGTCAGATGGTCTGCAATCGACACTTGAAGAATACGCTATATTCTTGTCTTTCGATAAAGCCTCAAGAAAATACATTAACTTAGAAATTATTACAAATGAAACAAGGAAGACTAGGCTCCGGAATACACTTTTATTTAGCTAGTGAGTGAACCTTTTATCCTAATCTAAGCAGAAATTTTATTCATCTTTGAAATCTTCATTTATTCCCACATATTTCGATAATTATTTTGCAAAACAACAATAATGTTCAAGAAAATGTCACTCACTCTAACGTATAAATTTGAGTTTCAAGCACAATTGGCTTTTTATCCTGCAATGTTTGAGTGTATGACGTAAATTGAATGATATAATACTTTTTCATGTACAATATGTTTGGCTGTAACAAATCACTATAATGATTCGAGAATAACATCATCTTAATGTAAAACAGTATTTGTCATGTTTTTTTCTCCATTTTTTTCTTACTAGTAAATAATTTATTTAGCGCAATGGGAGTAGCATTGTTGAAACTTAATGAGACATTTTATGTTATAAATCTTTTTGATTGAAGCTGATTTATGTGCAACAAAAGACATAAATAGTGGGGTAAATATACTCCAAATAAATTTACATTAACGCTAATAAAATTTAACTCTATATTATTCGAAGTAGAAAAAAAAAGAGTCATAAAAAGAATAATAAATATAAATATAAATTTTAATATTTTCCTTTAACAAATTTTAACAAGATTTCTGTTATGCTAATTTGTAGTAACTGCCAGTACTATAAAATTATTCTAATAATTTTTGTAATATTATTTTTTATTAGATAAGCAAATATTAGAAAATGTTTATTGTTTTTACAAAATATTGTACTTATTTGTTTGTATTTATGTAGTGTTTAATTTTAAACAACATTAAAAAGTAATACAATTTTATTACAAACGTTAAATTTTATTAAAGGCTAAACTGAAGTAGCAAATCAATTAAAATGTTTACTGTTTGGGCTGGTCGATTGAGAACGTTTACTATTTAAAGCATAAAAGTTTACTTTTTATCTTAAAAATTCTGGCTTTATGTTACCCTCTGCTATAGTTTTGTATGGCGAGGGTAGCATTAAGGTAACATTTTCAATAGAAAAGTAAATGGTATAAGCCGAATAACGCTTAGATGCTGCAAATGGCTGATTTGCAAGGGAAAACTGTTAGGCAAATCACAAGGTCACCAACTGTATACACCCCAATGATCATTTCATTGTCTGTCCTCTCTGCGTGTTATTTAACAGTATTGTAGAATTCCTTCTTCTGTGAATATGCCGACAGGAATATCGGGGCATAACACTGAATGCATGTTGTATACATTGCCCATATATGGACTCTTCCTATGATCACTCCTTTGTTTAACGGTTTCCAATCCAACTCTATTAGAGTTGACTGTTCACGGGACTCATAAATTCACCCGGTTCGAGTCATTGAAATTCACGTAAGACAAGAAAATATAGCAAAAATTTCGAAATTCACGACTCGATTGTTCAAGGCAAGAAAAAATCCAATATCGTTCTAATTTTACATGTTCCAATTCTTGTCTGATATTTATTAATAAGTCATTTATTTTGGTTTACAATTAATTAGTAATTACTTAAGATAAATAGTGGATTAGATTACACCATTCGCCTTTAGTGCCAGGGCTGATAGAGTTGGTTTATGTAACGAATCACGAATATCGTATAACTATTAACGTAGTCCATGCCTGATATACTTGGACGAAATCTATCCTGTTTCGAGTGTCAATTTCTCAGAGTGATCCTTAGTTATTATATGTGTAATAATCTTACAAATTATAAAAAGCACAGTTAAATTTGTTCAATTTCCCATTTCGGTTAGATCCATTAATGCGCGTAAAATCAATGCACATGTGTTCGCAACAGACATCAGTGATTCGGGTGCAATCAAAGACTGTTTGCTGCAAATCATGTATAATTTCTGTTCCACTAATTTAACTTCTACTATTAAAATCATTATATGAAAAAATATTTGCTCGAAATAGTGACTAGTTTCTAAACTATTGATTCGACATATTTCTACTGTTGACTCGCTATGAACTGCAGACATGTTTCAACCTACTATGACCACTTTCCTGATACATTCAAGGAACCAGTCAGTATACATGACAACGGTGCTTTCTACCTTTAGATAGAAAGCTACCTTTAGATACTTGATCACAGATCGGAAGTAGTTAGATGCTTGAACAGTTCTAATGAGTAATCTCCAGACCTTTATATATTGAGCAGTTTTGCTCCAAATCATGAGTATTTTATGCACGATTGATTCTCCGTATCTCAATCATTGACTCACAATGAATTGTAGACACATTACGCATACTTTCGTAAGACATTCAAAGAACCCGTCAGGATACATGACAGCGGTGCTTTCTAAATTTAGCTTTACAGCAGATGCGACAGGAACCATAGCACGAAAAATACCCTATCACCGATCGGAAGTAGTTAAATAATTGAACAGCTCAAAAATCCTTTCCCAAGTGAAAGTTAATCTGAAGTTTTCCACTTTTATGAAATCTTTAGAAAATTTTATTGTTTTTTGTCAATATCGCTTTACTATTTGATAAACTTTTTAAGTTTAATATCAAAACATTATAGAAGAATGATAAACAACTTTGATTATATAATTAAAAGTATTTAAAATAGGGTATCGCATGAAACCGCTTTAACCAAGAAAACTTTACTACTTGACTTTAACCTTATTAACTGTTTTACTTAAGAAACCGTAGGAGTTAAAGCAAAATATAAATAAAATCAAAATAAATGTTTTTAATTCAAGAAAAAGTAATAACCATAAAGAGAATGTAAACAATTATAAAATCCATTAACCAAAACAGCACTTTAAGGCGCAATTAACATAAAAAGTTTCCCATTTCAAAGAAAACAAAAGAAAAATATTTTTTTTTCTTTTGGGCTAAATTAAATCTTAAAATAAAGGCTAAAAATGATATACATAATAACAGTTACAGTCATACAAACTCACATATATCATACATATATATACATATACAATCACATATTCCTCCAGCACTTAAAAAGATAAAAATAAAGCTAACAAAACAAAATGAAGAAAATAAAAAAAGGCCTTAATCCCAACAAATAAATAGACCAACCAAATAATGTTGGTTATGGATCTTCTATTTTATATAGACATGGAGCCAGTTGCTCATTTTTTTTTTTTTTTTTTAACGGCAAAAATCTTAAGTATGCCTATTTTATTTACGTAAAGGTTATTTGAATAAAAAAAAGAAGAAAAAAACGAAAAATATTTTTTAGATACACAGATACTCCTATAGGGGTTTTATGTCACAAAATCTCGGGATATTTGTAAATTTTTTTCTATTACCTATTCTTAAGATTTTGTATAATAGATTTTTATATAACATAGTATTTAAGCTTTAAAATGATTTCGCTAAACAAGATCTACGAAATGTGAACTTTTGGGTAGAAAATACTCTGATTATAACCTACACCTTCACACACAGGTTCAAAGTATGATTCCAAGATGAGTATAACTCAAAAAGAGAAATCTTAAAAACAAGAAGCAAAAGTTCTGAAAGCTTAGAAGATGAAACGCCAGCTTTATATTTTAGGAAACGTTTAAGATACGCATAACAAAATGCAGACCATGTTAATAGTCTTAGGATTATAGCGGAACAATCTATTGAATGGCCTATATATCTTGTTTTCATTTATTTTGATTTTTTTTATTTTTCCTTAATTGTAAACAGGTATCCGCGAAACTGATATTACTTTGTGAAAGCTTTGTATGATTGTGCTATGTATAGAGTCCTGCTTGATGGAATTACTTGACAAGCCCAGTTTGTAAACCGCAGCAAAATAACAGTTACAACAGATTTAAGCCTGGAATATTTTCTCTCCCAACTACTTCTCAATATCGTGCTCGATATGGTTATGAAACGTACATCAGCATATCCGTGCGTTATAACGTGGGATATGCACGGATGTCTGGTGGACTTTCATCATGCTGATAACATATGTTTGTTGACGCATAATTTCAAGGATATATCTACGAAATTAGTTCGTACAGTTAAGATTGGAGCAGCATCTGGTCTCAGTGTAAATGTGCGTAAAACAAAGTCGCTCCATATGAACTCTAACATCACATTCACAATATAAGGCAACCTTATCGAGGAGTTCGATTTGTTCTGCTATCTAGTTAGTATTATAAACAAAACTGGGAGATATGACTCTGCTATAGCTGACTACTTGCGAAAGTTATGCTTACATGATTATAATGCCTTACATATGTTTGTGAACAGATGCCTATGATTGATCTTGATCTCTTTCTGTTCAAGTACAATATCTAACGCCTAATAGCAAGCAGATACCAGCACATATAGAAATCTTTAAGAGGAAGTTGATATCGCCTGTAATACTATCGAATGAAATCCTAAGGGAAGGCGAAAAATGGTCGATCATTACAAATTTGAAATAGGCAGCTCAGAAAAGAAATCGAAAAATGTGATAGCAGCTGAGGAGAAATAAAAATCTTCGCTCTGAATAGACCAGAATGTTCGTTTTTGGTATGTTTTCGAATTCCCGAAGGGAAATTGAAAACCCTATACTTATAAACGTTGTAGTTGCTAAAAAAACAAGGAAAAGAAAAAGGAAAAATTATAAAAGAAAATTTAATTTGAATTAGAGCCATTAACAGTGGTAGTAAGAAAATGTTTATTTGTTTTAGTAAAACATACTACATACATATAGATATTAATATTTATGAAAACGGGTTGTAAGATTTTTTTTTATTATTTTGTTTGTTGTTTCCTCATACATTTATTTGACTTAAAAAAATGAGAAAAAAAAGAGAAAAATTAATAACATGATTATAGGTTGTATTTGGATAAACAAAACATATAAAATATAATTTATTACTAATATTATCCAAAACAAAACAAAAAAAAGATAATAAACATAAATTTTCTTATGAATAATACAGCAGTGAATTAAAATACATATGTATGTGTATGTAATTTTAAGAAAATAATGTTTATTTATGAGCAGGAAAACCCTTTGACAATATCATTAGAAAACATGAGAAGTTGTTAAGATTATCTGGTCAAATAAAATAATAAAAAATATATACTTATGATATCATTTCGACAATTTTAAATTTAAGATTTTCTTAGTCAGTATGTCTAGTAAAATCATTCAAGTAGTGTTACCAGATAGTTTACTTTCCCTATTTAAGACATATCTTAGAAGATTTATCAATTTAACACAATTTTCACAATTTACACTTAAAGAAAAAACATGTTTGGCAAAATTTTATTCGACGTTCATAATATTATGATTGGAATATATTGTTGAAATAATTATAATGATTTTAAGAATCTGATCCATAAATTACAAATATGGTTCCACTTTACAAAATTATAATCATTTTTATAATATTTTTTTTATCGAACAGTTATTAGAATTCATCGTCTTGTGACTGCGTTTCACTTAAAATTTTACTTCATTCATAGTATGATTCAATTAATCATGTTATTTTTTCAGTTGATTATTTATGTGGTTCCACTTTGTCGTTGTTAGTTTTTGTAATGTTTATAATCCTATTTAATCATATTATGATTCCAGTTAATAATGTCCATGGGAAGGAATTTAAATAGAATGAATTTAAATAGAATCATAAATATAATCTAGTGGAATTATAAAGATGATGAAATGAAAACATAAACATAATCAAATAGAATCATAAACATGACTAAATAGATTCATTACTTAACTTCCAAATATGTTAGTAATTTAGTACATTTAAATATATACTATGAAAGGCTCAAATTAAAATATGAAGGACTCAATTATTTGATAATTGTATGAGAGAAATATGGAAAATATATAAAAGAAAAATATGAGTCATTCAATGAGTGTCGTATTACTCAAAATCATAATATGATTTGAAACAATCATATTAATTAAATATTTATAAAACTTAAACATGAAACTCAATATGCGGAAAAATTTTCCATAGAGTCTAAAAAACTATTTTTATATGATGATTTTGTTATTATTATAATAATTCACCTATCATGTTTTTCTGCGTGTACCTAGAGAGTAGAAAGAATTAATCTCCATAATAACGTCATATATTCTCAATGTGTCAGCGATATACGAGTTACCTTATTTCACGCATATTTACCATGAGACCACAGTCTGCTGCTGCAAAGTTAACTTCATCCTCATCCACAAAGTTAACTTCATCATCAACAAAACCGGGATTATTTATTTAAGGTACTACTCATTCCCACATTTGGCATGCTACTTCAAATGGTTGGGACAAAACAGAAATCTATCTTATGCCTATGATAACTGGGATTTTACTTCTCAAACTGTTTTTATGCATGATACGATAGCACTATTGTACAGAGCTTTCACAAGTGATATATTTGACGGATTCCTGTTTATATTCAAGGGAGTTTCATTTGACTTCATAAAAAGTAATCATTTAATCATTTAACAACTCTTTAGACAACTTCAAGTGCAATCCGCCCCTCTTTGTCAGATATAATGGTTCGAAATCGTAAATCTGAAATCAATAGAACAAATCAATCTGTTTTTTTTTTTAAAGTTCCAGAGTGAAACACTTTAGGCAAGGGATAGAGAAAAAATGTTCAAAATCCACTTTTAAATATACCGTTAGACCCAGAATCACTTTCTGAGTTGATTAAACGAATTCCGCCCGTCTGGACGGCCTATTGGAATTAGCCATGATCAGTCTATTATTTCACCAAGTCACCATACAAATGTACCCTACGGAATGATGTTTTGAACATATAACTTGCTTGAACAGATGTGTAATTCAATGAAATTTAGCATGTGTAACTTCTTTCTTTTCCTTTACTCATGTGCCAAGTTTCATTTTAATCGTCTCATTATTGCACCTAGCCTCCAAACAAATGCCATCCAAAATGATCATATAGCATAATAGAATAAATAAAATATTTGTCTGAGGTCATAATTGTATATATATTTCGATTAAATTTGATACGTTATCCTGATCGGTCAATTTATCATTACAAATGTAACCCTCGAAATGAGTTTTTTAAAACATAAGTCGTCTAAATGTGTGAGCAATTTAATGAAATTTATTAAATCGGCGTATTTGTTCACCATGTTCCCATGCAAGTGACCCTACAAAATAAAAATAATATAATTCTAAGAAATTCGGAATATAAAGGATATCTCGGTAAATCTCTGGCCAGATTAACACAAAAACAAAACATATTAGAATTGGAAACGAATAAACCGTTAATTTACTTCGCATGAGGTGGTGTAGGGTATCATGTAGTCGGGCTATATGATACCCTAAATAAAATTTTCTAGATATAATTTAAAAAAATTGTAGTGAAGCTCATTTTAAGACATACATTTATAATGCAATTTACACTTCTTAGAAATACGATATTAGTACAAACTTAAACAACAGCAACAAAATATTTATTTTCATTGATTAGTAATTAACATTGAAATGTGATTTTAAAGTTTAATCACCACCACCTACTTGATTGAACGAGCAAGTACTTACATATGCTGAAAGCACTTAATCAATTTGAACTGCTATTATAGCCGCACTATCTAAAATATATTTAAATTATTGATTTGTAAACTCCACCTCATTCTTTCATTTAGATCATTATTAACAGTATCCACAAAAAATTGGTATTGCCAAATTGTTTTTTATTAAAATAAAATTTATAACAAAAAATTATAAAGCTGGAAAATATAGTCGTCATTTTTTCTGATAACTCTTAAACATGCTAACAGTTTTTTAAATATATATTACTCATAATTCTATAACTACAAATTATGGGAACAATGTAGGCAGTAATCAAGTTTACTATATTGCGCTTGCTTTTGAAAATATCTGGTACTCTTATAGGTATACTACCTTTATGTAATTATTTAAAGTTGTTGCTCGAATGGAAATTAACATAACTACGAAATATACTTTATCTATATTTTATGACTATAAGAATTCAAAACTTTAGTATGAATTTAACTTGAGCACATTTTAGAAAATACTTTATTTATTTAGTTTGTAACTATTTGTCGTGTCTAGTCTTTATCTTAAAATCAGTTTTTTTTTTATAACTGTCTACACATTTAATAATCTAAAGTGGATAATATTATTTGTGAATTTATGTTTAAGTACTTGTATCTTATTTTGTAATATAATGCGGCAACAACAAAACATTGCTTTAATTAGCAATTACAACAAATACATAAATAATTAAGATTAACCTCAAAATAATAAATATTAAAGCGGTAAACATTTAAGGTTAATTTAGATATACATTTCACAACCGAAACAAAAAATAGAGTAGGATTTTGATTAAAATTGACAGATACTTGAATAAGAAATTTAACGGAAAACAATTAATTTATATTTCCAAAATAATAGAGACCTAAAAGGTAACTTAAACAGAAATATAATAAAATTAGAACAGAACTTGAAGAGAACTAAAACAAAAATGGAACAGAAAAATAACAATATTAGTAGAGAACTAGAAAATAAATAGAACAGAACTAGAACAGAAGAGAAGAGAACTAGAACAGAACTAGAACAGAATTAGAACAGAACTAGAACAGAACTAGAACAGAACTAGAACAGAACTAGAACAGAAGTAGAACAGAACTAGA
>JACGTJ010016588.1:0-14712 GCA_014858695.1 Chrysomya rufifacies | reverse complement strand
TGAACTAGAACTGAATTAGAACTAGAACTGAACTAGAACTAGAACTGAACTAGAACTGAACTAGAACTGAATTAGAACTAGAACTGAACTAGAACTAGAACTTTTTTTTATTAGAGAACATTATTTGCAGACGATTTTTTAGGAAATTTCAATTGTTTTTTTAATAGTATCTTAGAAAAAACATGAATATTTATTATAAATGAATAAATTAGTTAATAACTAAAATCCGGTATAGATTCAGTATAATAAAGATTTTTTCTAATGAAATGTTATTTTCTAATAATTAGGATTCATTTTTTAAGTTCTAAACTATTGATTTAGATTTTCCATTTTTTTATTTTTCGGAAGCATAGATTTATGTTTATATTAATAATAACATATTTTAATTATAAAATAAATGTTTCATAATGCATGGAATTTGATAATTTTCAAAAACACTTTCCACAACATTGAAAACACTGTTTTTTAATAAAATTTTTATTATTTTTTAATAAATTCATTTAATTAAACTTTATTTTTATTATTTTTTTTTTTTTAATTTATGGTTTACTTATGATTTTAATTTTCTTTTATTTTTTATTTTTTTGTACTTAATTACATTTAAAAAACAAAAAAAAAATCATCATAAAACAAACTTAGATTTACCTTTAAAACCACAAGTTTTACCACGTTCGTTACTAACATCGTCTTCATCATCGGCCATATCTAAAATAAGCAACAATAAAACCTCCTCCTTGTCATCATCAACAACAACAACAACATTAATATCCTCATCTTCAACAACAACAGCAAATGAATTACATTCAAAAATAATTACCACCAGTTGTATAAATAGTGAAACCAACGAAACTCTATCGAAAACGATTATAACCGAAAATGGTTCTAATGAAATATTAAATATTCGTAATAGTAAAAAAATGGCTTTAAGTGATTTTCTTAATAACGAGACAGCGATGGCGGCAGTTAATGATAAAACATCCGCCTTAAGAACAAAAACAACAACAACAACAACGACGACAAACAGTGGTGTTGGTGCTGGTTTAAAACGTATAGCTGGCAAAGAAATATCAACAATGTTTGAGGTTTGATTTCATCAATATTTATGATGATGATGTTAAACTAAATACACTTTTAATCTATATCAAAGCAGATTTACAACATTAAACGCTCGCTAATTTAATATTTGTACTTGTATTTAGTATTTCATAATTGCATATCAAAAAAAGCAAACATACATAAATTTTGAGCTGGGCTTTTTCATAATGCTTTTTGAAATTGTTTTAATAATGAAAGAATTTGTTGCCATTAAAAGGAATTGTCTTAAAAAAATGCCATCAACAATTTGTTTAACATTTGCGGCTTTTTCTCTCTCTCTCCCCAAAAATTCCAAAAACCTTTCCCCCATATACTGTGTTTTATATCATAATGTTGTTGCTCATGAATATTGTAATTGTCTGTCTTCCTTTTAGTGCTCCTTTTTTCCAAAACAAAAAAAAACTTCCTGGCCTTTAGAAGGCTTAATAATTTATAAATGTCATTTGTCTTTATTATGAGTTTGTGTTTAATTTAGTTTAAAAATTTATAATTATTTCTTAAGTTGAAAATCCTAAACAAAAAAGCTTTAATGTCTTTTAGTATAAAATTTTTCCTGTTTTAAGTATTTAATTCCTTTTTAATTAAAAATTAAACTTTTTGAATTTCAAAAAAAAAAATGTTTAAATTTTTTTCGAAATTTATTTTGTTCCAAAAATTATGAAATTTTTGAAAATTTCATTGTCAATAGGAAATTGTTGAAAATTTCATTTTCAATAGGAAATTTTCAAAAATTTCATTGTCAATAGGAAATTTTCGAAATTTTCATTCTAAATAGGACATTTTCGAAAATTTCATTGTCAATAGAAAATTTTCGAAATTTTCATTCTCAATAGGAAATTTTCAAAAATTTCATTTTCAATAGAAAATTTTTCTAAAATTTCATTTTCAATAGGAAATTTTTAAAACTTTAATTTTTAATAGAAAATTTTCGAAATTTTTAATAGAAAATTTTCTAAAATTTCGTATAAATAGAAAATTTTCGAATATATTGTCTGTTCTTTTTAAACAAATTTTGATTTTTAAAAAATTTTATTGTGTTTTGCAAATTTTCAAAATTTATATATTTTTTTTTATTTGATTTTTTCAACATTTTCTATTTTAATTAAAAAAAATAATATTCAAATTTATTTTGCAACTTTCCATTTTTGATTAAAAAATATCGAAATATTTTATCTTAAAAAAATTCAAAATTTTCTAATTCGAATAGAAAATTTTCTAATTTCAATAGAAAATTTTCAAAATTTCTCTAATTTTAATAGAACATTTTTAAAATTTGTCTAATTTTAGTAGAAAATTTTCAAAATTTTTCTAATTTTAATAGAAATTTTTCAAAATTTCTCTAATTTTAATAGAAAATCTTCAAAATTGTTCTAATTTGAATAGAAAATTTTCCAATTTTAATAGAAAATTTTCAAAATTTGTCCAATTTTATTAGAATTTTTTGAAAATTTTCAAAATTTTTCTAATTTGAATAGAAAATTTTCAAAAATTTTGGGATTTTAATAGAAAAATTTCAAAAATTGTCCAATTTTAATATAATTTTTTGAAAATTTTCAAAATTTTTTCTAATTTGAATAGAAAATTCTCAAAAATTTTCCAATTTTAATAGAAAATTTTCAAAAAAAATTCTAAATTTAAAGATAATTTTAGAAATTTTTTTGATTTTAAAAGAAAATTTTCGAAAAAAAGAAAAAAATAATAATTTAAATAAATTCGAGAAATTCAAAAAGTTTTTCATTTTAATTTAAATTTAACAAATTTGTGTATTACTTTTATAATTTTATATTAAATTAATGTTAATTTATTCTATTTGTTTGTGATTTGTTACAAAATTTTGTGTTAAAAAAAAACTGAAAACATTAACATTAAAACATATTAACAAAAAAAAATAGTAAAACAACAACTTTTGCATGTATGTGTTTAGCTATTTGTTTATCAATAACATTGTTCTTGTTAATTAAGCAAATTTTTTGTGTATTATATTAAATATTTCTATTTTATAGGAGACATTAGTTGAAGGCCTACAACGATCCTCTCTACGACGGACTTTTAGAGATACACAATATACCAAAGAGGATGTCGTTGATTTATAAAAAAAAGAAAGAAACATAAACAAATGCAACAATTTCAAATTAATAATAATTAAGTAAGATTAAACAATAACAAACAAACAAAAAAACAATCTCCCCTTAAAACCAAGCAAGAAAACAATAATTATAAATTGATCTTTTTTTTAAATCAAAAAAAAACGCCTTAATTTGTATTTGATTTATTTGAAATAATGTTTTCCAAAACTGTGCAATTTTTATTTAATTTTTTTTTAATTTTTACACATTGGCGTAAAATGTTTATAACAAAAAAAATTTATATAATTTTTTTTTACAATTTTTTATATAAATTAAGTATTATCTTAATTCTTCCCTTATTTAGTTATTTTTTAACATATTTTATTTTGTAATATATTATTTATAAATTAACAAAATGTATTAATCTTAATATAAAATTTATATAAAAGAAATTCATATTTTTTATACTATAATTTAGAAATTCCTTCCTTCCATCCTTCCTTCACACCCACTTACCCTCTCTCTCTCTCTCCTGATCTTTATTTTTATATTAAAATATTATATACATATATATTTTAAAATATACATATTTATGTACATTGTCTATATATTTTATAAGTCTTTATAACTATTTTTTTAATTAATATAATTATTAAACAAATAAGTAAAACCAACAAATTCATAACCACATACCAACAACATAAATACATATAAATTAAATTGATATTGATTTCAAAACACTTTTTTTTTCATTTATTTCAAATTATTTGTAATTAAGTGCCAATATTTATGTTAATTACAAACATTTTTTGTTTAATAACAAAACAAAATTCAGATTTTCAGATTAATGAAAACATTTGTTTCAGTTTTAATAAAAAATTTTCGAAATTAGCTTTTTTTAATAGAAAATATTCGAAAATTTCATTTTTAATAGAAAAGTTTTGGAAAATTCCTTTTTTAATGGAAAATTTTCGAAATTTTCATTTTTAAGAGAAAATTGCGCTTTTAATAGAAAAGTTTAAAAAAAAAATCCTTTTTTAATAGAAAATTTTCGAAAATTTCATTTTCAATAGAAAATTTTCGAAAATTTCATTTTCAATAGAAAATTTTCGAAAATTTCATTTTTAATAGAAACTTTTTGAAAATTGCATTTTTAAGAGAAACTTTTCGAAAATTGCATTTTTAATAGAAATTTTTCGAATATTGCATTTGTAATAAAAAAAACTTCGAAAATTTCATTTTTAAGAGAAACTTTTCGAAAATTGCACTTTTAAGAGAAACTTTTCGAAAATTTCATTTTTAATAAAAAATTTTCGAATATTGCATTTGTAATAAAAAAAAACTTTTGAAAATTGCATTTTTAAGAGAAAATTTTCGAAATTTGCGGTTTCAATAGAAAATTTTCAAATATATCGTTTTTAATAAAAAATTTCGTTTTTTTTTTTTATAGAAAATTTTCAAAAATTTCCATTTTAATAGAAAATTTTCAAAAATTTCCTTTTTAATAGAAAATTTTCTATAATTTTATTTCTAATAGACAAATTTTCAATAATTTTGTTTCTAATAGAAAGTTTTCGATATAATAAAATGTTGCGGAAATTTTACGTTTAAAATAAAATTTTGCGAAAATTTCAGGTTTAAAAGATAATTTTAGTTTTAAGAAAATTTCGTTTTTAATATAAAAAATTTACAAAAATTTCGTTTTTAATAGACAATTTTCGAAAATTTTGTTTTAATAGAAAATTTTTCGAAAATTTCATTTTTAATAGAAAATTTTTTGAAAATTTCGTTTTTAATAGAATTTTTCCAAAAATATCGTTTTTAATAGATTTTTTTTCGAAAATTTCGTTTTTTATATAAAAAATTTCCGAAAATTTCGTTTTTAATAGAAAATCTTCGAAAAGTTCGGTAATTGATAGAAAGTTTTCGAAAATGAAAATCATTTTAATAAAAAATGTTGCGAAAACTTCAGGTTTAAGAGAAAATTTTGCAAAAGTTTCTGTTCTAAGTGAAAATTTTCGAAAATTTTCGGTTTTATTAGGAAAATTTTGATTATAATGGAAAATGTTTGAAAATTTCGGTTTTAATGCATTTTTGAAATTTTCTGTTTTAATGCAATTTCGAAAATATAACATTTTCGAAATTCTCTGCTTTAATAGAATAATATTTTTCAAAAATTTCGGTTTAAATAAAAATTGTGCAAAAATTTCAGGTTTAAAGAAAATTTTTAAAAACTTCGTTTTTAAGAGAAAATCTTCTAAAATGTTGCAAAAGTTTCTATTTGAATAAAAAAAATATAGCAAATATCAGTATTAATAATAACTTTGAGAAATTTTAAATTTTTAATGGAAAATGTTTAAAAATTTCCAGTTAAAGAAAATTTTCAAAGAATTTCGAAAATCTTCGGTTTAAATAGAAAACATTTTCACTTCCCAACATAATACGCCAATACAATATTAATTCAAAGGACTAAACATTAGATAATAAAATAAAAATACTTCCCTTTTTTCCGAAAAAAAATCAAAACAATTTAAATGCCATTAAATTATAAAAACAAATAATAATAATTTAAAAATAAAAATAAATAATTTTGAATTTAAATTAAAATACACAAGTAGTAAGTAGTAGATTTTTTGCAATCAATAATAAAATTTAAGAAATTTTCTATTGTTTACATAAAAAAATTAAAAAAAAATATTAATTAAACACCAAAATTAAATTTGAATACATACCGAAAACTTAATATTTTCATTTTTTGTAGCACAAAATTAAACAATTAATAATGAGCAAATATTAATTTATGCATAAAAACAAACAAACGAATTTTCTTAATTTTAAAAACTTAAAATCATAAAGGAAAATTATTAAATGATTTTGCAAAACGAACAATTAAAACATAAAAAACAACAACAACATAATGAAAATTATGCATTTTGAAAAGAATAAAAAAAAACAATTTACATTTGAAATGAATAAAAAAAAATAAAACTGCCCCCACCAGTTGTGAAATTATAAAAATATTAAAATAAATCAACGATTTGCATATTTTTCAAACTAAAACTAAGAAAAGAAATTAAAATTAAACGATGTTTAAGATAATAATTAATATAAACAAACAGCACACTCCCAAAAAGAAAAAAAAAAACAAAACATACACAATAAATATGTAATAATTTGGAAAAATTTTTTTCGAAAAACAAAAATTAAAAAATAAAAAAAAAATAATAAAAAATTTAAATCACATGTGTTTTATTTCTTAAGTTTTTGAATTCTTAGGGTAAAGTAATGTAAACAGTGGTTGATTTAGCGAGTTGAAAGTTTTTAATTCTTAAGGCAATATTCTTTAACAATTTTATCTAAAAAGAACCGTTGCTCAAAATTAGAAGAAAATGTTCGCTAAATATATCTATCTATGGACCAAAGTTTAGAATTAAAAAATGAAGTATTTTTTAAGCAAAAAATTAGAAAAATATTAAAAACATCTTGGAATCCTCAAAAGATAAACTATTTGAAAAAAAAATGTTTATTGGAAACATCGCATTTTAATAATTTGATAGTTATAACCATATCAGCGATGTTTGCAAAAAGCTGTTTATTAGCAACACTAAACCACCACTTTTTTTGACAGTTTGACCATTCACTGTGATTGTTTACTCTCAATAAGAAGAAGAATTAAATGAACGCTGTTTTTCATGAAATTTCGTGTGATTTATAACAAAAAAATAAAATAATTTTTAATAAAGTTCTAATCATATAACACAACAAAATGGTTAAATTAACCCCCGAACTAATAAATCAATCAATGCAGTTTATAAATCCCTGCCGAGAACGTGAACTGGATTTACGCGGCTATAAAATACCACAAATAGAAAATTTGGGAGCCACGCTTGACCAATTCGATACCATAGATTTATCCGACAATGATCTCAGGAAATTAGATGGCCTACCGTATTTACCACGGCTCAAATGTCTGCTGTTAAATAATAATCGTATTTTAAGGATAGGTGAAGACTTACAAGAATGTGTGCCTAACCTAAATTCGGTAATATTAAGCGGCAACAATTTACAGGAATTGGGTGATTTGGAACCTTTGGCTCAATTGCCAAATTTAGAAACTTTGTGTTTACTCATGAATCCCGTGTCTACTAAACCCTATTACAGAGAATATATGGCTTACAAATTTCCACATTTACGTTTGCTGGATTTTAGGAAAATCAAACAAAAAGACCGCAAAGCAGCCCAAGAGTATTTCAGATCAAAACAGGGCAAGGAAATGTTAAAGGATATAGCTAAAAAATCGAAATTAAGTGCAGCAGCAGCGGCTATGGCTGAGGCTAGTGGTAAATCTACGGGCGGAGGACGTTTTGCTAATCCCGATGATTTACAACGCATAAGAGAAGCTATTAAACGTGCTAGTTCTCTGCAAGAAGTCGAGCGTTTATCACAAATTTTACAAAGTGGCCAGATACCCGATAATTTTATGTTAACACAAAATGGTGCTACACAAAATGGCAATAGCACAACTAATAATAGTAATGCGGGTCAAGAATTGGCCATGGAACATTAGTTTTAAAACATTTTATGTTTTTAGTGCATATTTTTTTTAGTTTTTTCCTGTAAATTCAAAAAGTGAATAATAATATAAAAGTGAACATAATTGAAATAATCTTTTTACACTTTTATTTTAAAATAAACAAGTTTTTATTACTTCCAAATTTTTCATAGAAAAATAAAGGATTTCTTAAGAGGAGTTGTAGTAGAATCGTAGTAAGTATTGGCTATAAATATATGAACAATTATTTTTTGTTATTTTTTTTTTTAAGCTTTAAACAGAAAATGAATAAAATTGATGAAAGTTAAAGACATCGAAAAAACAAACTAAAATATAACTTACAAACTAAGAAACAAGTGTATGATACAAAATGAAATTAAGCATAAATTATATTTAAAAAAAAAAAAATATGAAAAATTTGGTTATTACATTTGTGGTCAAGTTAAACATTGTTTTTTGTTGTGGCGTAAATTTTTAAATAAAAGCTGGAGTAAACAATTTATATTAACTACTATAAATACATATATATTAATATTCATCTATGTTTGTAAATTGCTTGTTTTAGTTTGTTTCGTATCGTTAATATGGACTAGATGATTTAATGTCCTTTGGCTTCCATTATAGCATCATAATGTAAACCCGTATAGAATATAATCCACGTTACAAGAAAACCAGCAAATGAAGTCATAAATCCCTCTTTAACCAATTCCCATGCACCACCATAAGCTTCTTCATCAATATTTTGGAAATTAATGGCATAAATATAAACAACACCACAACTTATACCGGCAAATCTGAGCAAAAACAAAAAAGTATTTATAGAGTTAAAAATTTAAAGATTTTGAAATTTTTTTGTTACTTACAATACTAAACCTAAGAATCCTTTAAGTGGTACAATACCCCAGATAACGCCTAAGATTATGCCGAAAATTTGACGAGACCAATATATGACATCCAAAAATTCATCCTGTAATACGAATAGAAATGTTAGTATATAGAAATATTGTAAAATAATTGTACTGTGGAAGAGATTTTGGTTTAAATTATTTTTTTTATTAGAAATCTAAAGCTTCTGTTGCATTCATTTCTATATCAGATTTTTAAACTTTAATTTGGAAGTAATTTCCTTCTTCTGAATAACTGCAATAATCTGGCTAATTTTATTATTATTTTGTATTTCTCAGTTCAATGTCAGTCATATTTTTCAATTAATTTTTTTAGAGGAATTCAAATCCACATTTTAAAAGTTATGAACAAGTTTACAAAATTTAACAATTCCGTTAAGATTAGTCCAATTTAAGTAAAATGCCTTATCTCTGTCAATGATATAATACAAAATTGTTGTAAATTACAGATCATTAAAAAAAATATTTAAACATTTTTATTCACCTAAATAATAATTATACAAATTAAATTCTGTTCCTAATAAGCATAATGGTATTTATACATTCCAACCCGGGAATATAAATAACCTAATTAAAGTGGACTCTCAACTTCGGTTAAAAGTAAACAAACTCATTCAAATCAAAATAAAATTTATAAACCCTCACACACATGTATTTATTTAGATCTCTAATTAACGCAACCAGCATGATTTTATTAAAAATTAAAACCCTTGTATTTCTTTCAACACCACATACCTTATCCGGCCATTCTGATTTAGCTGTTAAAGCTCTATTGCAAATTTCCTTAATTGATGAGGATTTGGCACTGCCACTGGTATTGTGTTGTATAGTGTTTGTTCTCGTTGACATTTTTATTAATTTACAAAATTCAACTTATAAATTTATATAAAATCAAAAAGGGTGTAAAATAAATACAATAAAATTAATTAAATGCAGTTTTACACTACGGCTAGAGAAAAGCACCGAAAAAGAAGAAAAAAATTTGACGTGTGATTTGTAGTGTGTGTGTATTGTTGTTGGTCTACACGAATGTAGAACAAATATGTCAAAAATCTGACATTTCAAAAAGTAATGCTAATTGAGTTTATTTTCTGCGGTAGAAAGCGATTTTAAGTTAAATCCAAAAAATAAAGCTAAAAAGCAGCAATAATAAAAAAGTATTTAATATTCTTATAAAACAAAAAAGATTACTGTTATTAAATGCTTCCTCAATCTCCAGCCTAAACACCTAATGATAAAAAGTTTAATTTTGGACAAGTATACCAAAATAACGCCGAATAATTGTATTGGAAAAACAAATTTTTGTGACTAAAATTATTTATTTGGAAATCCACTTAGCCACTTCAAATACACAGGATTTTTGATGAAAGCTAACTTTAAACATTAATTAATTTAGAACTTTTTTAAGTAGACTGATTGGCTTTATATAATACTCACCCTGTTATTTTTGTTTACACCTATTTAACTTTAATCTGGCAAGTCTGTTTTCTTATTCCTTTCAATAATTCTAATTGAAAAAGAATAATTCTAATGGAAAATTATGAACATTTTTGTAAATGTTTATGATATGATTTTTTTATAATAACATTCTTTTTAATTATTAAACAGATTTTATATATTTCTAAATAAAAAAGTAAACAAAACACATTTTCATAACAGTGGCATCACAATTTCGATGTGTCATCGAATTGTCAGTACTTCCCTTCAAGAGAGTGTGATTTGATGTCAAATTTCATGTCTGTTGATTTAAAAATAAACTTTTTTGCAAAATTTATAAAAAGTTTTTCATGTTTTTTGATTAATGGTATGTTCTAAAGTTGTTTAAAATTGATGTTATTTCTTAAAAGTGTTTATTTCCAGGAGTTCAAATTTTGCATAAAAATTACACTTGAACTGCACTTTGACAAATTTGTTCACATTCTTCAAGCATCTCGAAGTCTTCTCTCTGTATTTTTTCTCTTTAAGTAAAAAAACACAACATTACGTCAAAACAACTACATTTTTTTCTTTGAAGCAGCCAAAGAAATTCTACCAATTTTTGTGATTAATTACGAGTGAAAAAGTAGAAAATCATATTTTTATTGTTAAAAAACATAGAAAAATATACTGTCAACCAAACTGCCTCTATTTTCTTGTTGTTCAACAACAAACATTCTGTGAAATAATAGTGAATAAATACAAAAAAATAAATTTTACGATTGCTGTTAGTAATGGCAGAATCAATAGTCCAAGATTGGCTGACGGACTTTCAACGTATACAGGGTCAACCTTCAGAGGTTAAAGACTTTGCCAATGAACATGACAGTGATTCGGAAATAGCTGAAGCAATTTTTACAATTTTACACGATCGTCAAAGGCATGAATCATTAGTGCATGACATCTGCCAACAATTGTTGGCCTTCTATCGCAGCACGGAAAAATCATTACAAAAGTTCCCATTACAATTTATACCTGTCCTAATCTATACGTACCTGCATGCCGTTGCTGGTGGTGATAAAAAGGGTGTACGTAGTTTGGAAACTTTACTCATTTGCATTTACAATGGTGAAGTGTCAACGGAAGACGGTGGTGAACGGGTTGTACAATTTCGTATGCCCATTTTGGCTCAAGCCTCGGTGTATCACGAGGAAAAGAATCTATTGCAAACGGATTTGCGACGTTGGGAAGAGAATAGTAATCGTGAAGTAAAATGGGGTCCTCATCAGCGTATTGAAGCGATTACTGCCCAGAATCGTTTGAGAATAATGACGGCTCTGTTGTTTTGTTACAATCAACAAGTTAGTTTAACACAAAAATCAGCATTGATACATTTATGTCGAGTGGCTTCACAATTAGTTAGCGAAGGATTCAATACGAAATCAACACACGCCCATAGGATATCTTATGGGTAAGTAAATTGTTCTAGTTAGATTTAGGTAATAAGGTTACTGGGCCGTTTTTTTTTTATAAAAACAAATCTATATTAGATAAGAAAGAATGCTAATGATATGTAAATTCTGAAAATTTATGAACTGGAAACATTAAGAACTATCAAGCAAGGTTGCGAAAAATGTGTAAAAGTTCAGTAGTAGTCATTAGTTTTTTTGTTACCGAGAATTTTTAAGTAGATTTTGGAATTATTGCTCAATATTTTTTCGCTGTTTTAGTTTACTTTGAAAATTACTTAGCTTACTTATGTCAATCAAGGAACGATTCAACTTATTTGATATTTTTCTCTGCTTCTTATCTATGGTACAAATGCACACATTCAATATACTTAAAATAATCTAGTTCAACTCCTGCCATTTGCAATTCAGTAAATTATAGTTCTCATTTTCTTGGATTTTGTCTATAGGAACACAGGAAGCAAAATAATTATAAGACAAACAAAATTATCTCCATAATTTTGAATCTCTTATTTCAGATCGGATCCATCACTAATGCCCAAATCAATGATACCACGCATTCCATTATCCTCAACATTCCTTGTGGAATTAGTTCATGCCATTTATTTTGCTATGTTCAATGGGTTTGGAACCGTGGCCATTCAAACACTAGAAGACATTCATAATCGGGCGTGTTTTGAAATGTATCCAGAATTGATACTCATCACAAGTGCAATACGTAATTCACTGCACGCCAATCCATCGGGCCAACCAAGTGATGGCCCCATGGGTTTGAGTGTAGCATTGACACCTTCCACCAATACTGTAACCACCGCTGTTTCAAAATCTATGATAACAAATGCATCATTCCGTACGAAAAAATTACCCGATGACATACCTATACAAGTACAAGATCTTACAATGCAACAAACACCCCAACAGCTGGCCAGTGTTACAGAAGAAACTGCCGAACAAACACAAAATGCTAAAGATGCCGGCAAAGAGTCCGGTCAACAGGGATCACGTAACTCCATAATAAGACCCAGTATGGAGGGCATTAAGGCTCAAGCTCATAAAGCTTTAATAGCTGGTTTCAAGAAAACTAAAGGCAAAGAAAAGGATAAGGACAAAGATGCTGGTGAAGGAACAACAGGTGCTCATCAAACCAATGGCAATACGGCCAATATAAATAATATAGATAGTAGTAATACTAAACCACCGCAACGAAAATTAGATAAACATATGCAACGTAATTCTCTTATGCAACTGCAAATGGAAAGCTCTTCATCTGAATTCGAAAAGAGTCCGGGCCCAGTGAAAGGCAAAACCTATGAGTCACTAGATACAATGGAAATGTTACCAATGCAATCGTTATTGACTAACGAAAGCGGTAGTGGTAGTTTTAGCATTGACAGTGATTTGAATGGTGGTGCTCTTGTAACAGGTACAAATGTTAGCAGTGGTGGAGGTTTAGGTGGGGGCGGTGTTGGTGGTGCTGTTGTTGTTAGTGGGGGTAATGTAGTAGTAGGTGGTTTAGCAAATAATAGCAATAATAATAGTACAACAACAACCACCTCTTTAACCAGCAGTGACCTGTTAACTACAAAAAGTTTCGATTCCAGTATTGAACTCAGTGCAACGCCCGGTATAGTGGGGGTAAAAACGAATGATACACTTGTGGATTAGTGCTTTTCAAAGGCTTCCAGTGGCCTAGGCTACTTATATTATGTTTAAACAAAAGCAAAAAAAAAATAATAAAATAATTGAAAAATAACTAATTTCACCTGTTAAACAAGAAAAAAGAACGTATAATCTTAATGAAAACATACTATTATTATAATTCTTATTTGATAACACTGGTCGTCAGAAAATGTATTCCTTAAAGAAATTGTGTGTAAATTAGATTTCGTTGTTTTTGGAATTTTTCGCGGTTTTTGAAATTAGAGAATGTTATAAATTATTTAGAATATTTAAGCTGATTGGAATTAAATTCTTTTGAAGCTTAGGTCCAATTGTGCTGGAAACATTATTAAATATTTAGTTTTAATTTCGTTGAAAAGTAACAAATTCCATTACTTCAACAGTTTTACTTTAAGGAATAGTAAATCTAGGATGTTTTTGCCGACTAGTGTAATCATTGGTACAAGCAAGACATACATAAATAAGTTACATTATAAACAATTTTGTTAATTTTTTTCTTTGTTCGTTGGTGTTTTATTTTAGTTGAAAAGCAGGTGTTTTGATATTTAGTTTGTTATTAATTTTGTGTATTTTGTATTTTAATACTATTTTCTTTTTACTGTTACATTATTTAAGTTTAAAGCACTTTTTTGTTGTTGTATTAATGTGCCAATGATTTGGAAAAGAAAGAGTATTTCATACATTTTGTATGTGCATTTTATTTCACATTTTTAATTTTAAATTAAATAATAATGAACATAAAAATATATATATAAATATTAACTTGTTGCTAAATTGAGATTGTTGAATTTAAACATAAAAATAATATAAATAACTAAACATGAGCAAACTAATTACAAAATATTAAAAAAAAAATATTATTAAAATTATATGTTAAAATTGTTTTAAATAACCAAAAAAAAATGTAGTGTGTTTTATTTCTATATTTCATTATGAAATTCTTTAAATTATTTTATTACTTCTTTATTGTTATTTAGTTTAATTTTAAACACAAATTTTCTATTTTTTTCAAATTCTATAACATATTTAGCGAAACAATACTTTAAGTATTCTCATTAAATTATTGCTAACTTTTTTTTTAATAATATAAATTCTTGTAAAATTTGTTATTTATTATAACTTAAAAAAAAAAACATTATTAATTCAATTTACAAAAAAGCAATTGTACTACATACACCTTTACATTAACATTCATAAACACAATGATATTTAAAAGGTTCTATTTTATTTAATATTGAATTATTATTGTCTTTTAAAATCAAGCTTACAATTACCCTCTTAATCTATCCTCATACATATATTTGTATTATTTTCTTAAAAAAACCGTAAAAATTCGATATGTCATATAAATATTAAAGGTTATATACAACACAATAAAATCTTCGAAAACGTAATTTTTGATTTCTTTTCTTCTTATTCTAAACAAACAAATCTTTATTTTTTTTAACAATTTTCTAAATAACATTTAAAATTTTTGTAATTTATTGTTCCAAAATCTATAAAATAGTACAAATTTTTTGAATTTTCTA
>JACGTJ010016561.1:215-10688 GCA_014858695.1 Chrysomya rufifacies | reverse complement strand
TACTCCCCAACATTTTTTGATGGTGGGTATAAAAAAACGGTTAGAACAAAACTGGGGACTTATATCGTTAAATTGGGGACTAACTGCTGTCGACAATATTGTGAAAATGTCACTGTTTGTTAGTTTAAAAGATAGACGAACAAACAAAATATTTTGATATCTAATGACAACCTAAATTACACGCATATTTTTTTTTAATCTTTATTAAAGGAATTTAAAAAATCTGTAAATTTAAGGTAAAATTAAAAGATTTCTCATTTTAATTCCATCTAAAGAAAGATTTTGTTTTGCGGAAATATTTTTATATAAAACACGTTTTCTTGTCTGCGTCTGGAATTCTTCTGTCTGCAGAGCACAATACCTTTTGTTTGGCTCAATTACTGTCATTAAGATTGGAATATTTTTTAGTTTTCTTTTCAAGTTAAATATTTTTTTTTTTTCTTTTGCTCTGAATGTTGGACATAATTTTGTTTTGCTTTGCCTCCCAGAAAAAAAAAAATAAATCGGTAGCTTACGCAGCACTTTCAAAGTACTTGACATTATTACACTGGAAATACGATAATAATGGTAACAGTAGTAGTCTGTCTGTAATTAATTTTGAGTTTAAAGAAAATGCAAAAATTATTTTAAAAATAAATATTTCATTTTAGCCATTTTTTCATATTAGTTTTTGATAAGATTTGTGTCGTGTGCTTAAATTAAAATTACACTTGAATATATTTCTATGAATAGAGTTACGATTAGACAAATATTTATTGCTTTTTCTACCATACACCATCATAGGTGGAGAGGGTATAATGAGTTTCTGCTGATGTATAGAAAAATACTCAAACACCCACCTTTAAGTATACCCTTCGGCTTAGTATCACTTTCTTAGTCGAGTGAACGATATCTGTCCGTCAAGACGGCTGCCTGTCCATATAATCCATTTGCGCAAAAAACAGATCCCAGTTTTATTATAGATTTTAATTTTCGCCCATGGATTAAGCCTATTGAAATTGCTCTTGATCGGTTCATTAATTCCCATACAAATGTCTTCCAGGAATGGGGAAAATGTCTATAACTCTTTTTAATATGACTATAATTCATTGAAATTTAGTACACATATTGTAGATCATAACTTATTTTCCAAATTTCATTGCAATCGATCTATTATTTTAACTAGACCTATACTCCGAAAATTAGCATTTTACCTAAATGATAAAATATTTGGGAAGGTCACAGTTTTATAGATATCTTACTGAAATATGGCACAGATTATTATTTTTTGTCGAAGGATAAAGCCCATTGAAATTGATCATAATCGATCAATTATATCTCATAGCATATTACACATATTTTTTTATGTAGATAAAGCTTTATTTTCCAAATTTCATTCCAATCGGTCTATTATTTTACCTAGCCCCATTCTACCAAAAATATGCAGGGAAAGTTGTGGTTTTATAGATATCTTACTAAGATTTCATTCAAGGACGAAACCTATTAAAATTTGTCATGATCGTTCTATTATTTCTCATAGTCCAAATACAATACAAATTTTAGTATACTTAATGTTTATGTTAATCTAAATATATGATCTCAACTTCATTCCAATCGGTACATTATTTCACTTAGTCCCCATACATAATAATATTCTGCCCTTATGTGGTATAGAGTATCATATCAGCAGACTTGATCTAAACTTCATTCCAATTGATCCATTACTTTACCTAGTTCCCATACACAATAATATTTCGCACTTATGTGGTATAGGGTATCATATAAACGGTATAGGGTATCATATAAACGGACTTTACCGACTCTCACTTGTTTTTAATAACGAAAAACTTTTATTCTAGTATAATAAATCAAATTTATTTTCAATTATTTTATTACTTTCGATACGTCAATATTTTTATAAAAAAATCGCCAATATCTCAATAAAAATGGTTCAAATAGAAAATTGGTCTCAACTCATATTTCACAACAAAATTGAAAATTTTTATAAAGAAACTATATTTCAGCAAAAATGTATTTAAATGCTAAAAGGATTTCAATTTATAACTACTGATATTTCACAAACAAAAATCGATACTTTTATGAAAAATCTTAAATCTGGCATATCTCAGTAAATATGCGCTCAAAATGAGAAAATGCTACAATTTGTGATCACTCATATTTCATAACAAAAATCGATGAAAAATCTTAAATTATTAAATATGCATTTAATTTGAACAGAGGCTTCAATTTGCGGTCACTCAAATTTCTCAACAAAAATCTTTATTTTTATGAAAAATTTTTTATAGCCGATATCTCAATAAAAACGATACTATGATCACTATGAAATGTCCTTATTTCTTTCTGTAATGTTAAAACAATCTGTAATGTAAAACAAAAGATTACAATCTTTTATTGAAATTTTTATTTGACCCTGTTAACAAATTAAGTTCAAACGTTTTATAAATAAACGTTAAGTTTAGAGAAACATGCATTTATATGTGGGAATAATTAAATAAAAAAATAATTGATTTTTAATGTAATTGCAAATTGTTCACAAAGTTAAGGGAAAAAATTAAATAAAATATCTCTTATTTTTCCCATAGATAAATATTTTTATACCCACCAACAAAAAATGATGAGGGTATATTAGGTTTGTCATTCAGTTTGTAACATGCTAAAATATTCGTCCAAAACACTAACATGTTTATATATTCTGGGCATAGTAGGAAGATCAGTTCGTTTTTCAATTCGTTCGAAAATTTGATTCCACCAAAGAACATAATCGATAACTTTTTTACGAACTTTATTTTTCGGATCGCGTATTTTTTTATTATTCGTTCAAAAAAAATAAAAGTCAAAGAACAAAAAATATCAATTTATTCTGTTCAAGAACCGTTCGGATCGATTCGTTTTGGGTGACTAGTAGCATGTGTTTAATAAATGTAAATTTGTATGTTTGTATCATTTTGTGTGTATGTATTTTAGCATACAACACGTATACATACAAATAAATGCACACGCGAAAAATCCTTTTTCTAAATAAAACAACAACTTATACATTCGCACATGCTGCGAATGATTTGCAAATTATTATTATTTTTTTTATTCTTCTCACGACCATAATCGAAAAAATATTTTTTTGCGATTATGTGATTGAACCGAATTAAAAAAAAACCAAAGAACAAAATTTTAATCCGAAAAACGAATTTTATTATAAAATTCGTGAACAAAATCCCAAAATGCGAAAAAGAAGTTATTAATAAAATTCAATTCCGAATTTTTTCCTACTATGATTCTGGGTCTTGGTAAGATTCTAAGTCAATCTGGCGATGTCCGTCCGTCTGTCTGTACATCTGCTAAGAGTACGATAGAGATCTCACCGGATGAGCTAGGAAAACTAAATTGGCATATTTCACATATTAAGGTATATTAGGTATTGAAAATGGTCTAAATTGGATCATAAATAAGGAAGTTATGGAACAAAAACCCATGGAAATCTTTAATTTTGGAGCATTGTACTATTATGTCATAAATATAAAACGGATGAAGGTACAAAGATGAAATTTAAGGTAAAACATAATAATGGGAAACTAAGATGCGAAAAAAAGGGGTGTATCTCCAATTTTTTCGCCCGCTCACAAAAATATGCCTTTCTGAGCATATATCGCCCTAAATATGAAAGGAAAGAATGTACAAAGATGAAATGTTAGACTGACAGTTAGATAGTAGGAAGAATATTAAAAAAATGGGTGTGTCCCGCCCACCCACAAAAAATATTCGATGCATCGTTAATTAGTAGGACAAAAAATATATTAAATATATTTTGATGTTGGGTATTAAAGATTCGGCCAGGCCGAATATAACATTCTTTTTTGTTTTCTATTGTTTGTACACAACATTGTTATCATAACTACATACAGCAGAAAAAAAACTCCATAATTAAAAGAAAAGACATTTACGCCAATTTGAGTAATACATTGCATCAGCAAAAACATGTTAAAAAATAAAAAAACACAACATTTTTCTTCTTACGAATCTGTTTCAATAGACAATGATAATGAAAAACAAAAACTTGCTGAATATTTATTTATAAAAAGGAACAATAATTATAAAATGTTTCGCTTTGATATATAAAAATCTGTTTTTAACTTTGTATGATTTAAAAAAAAAATATATATATATATTACATATTTTCATTAATAATTTTTAAGGCACCTGGCTTAAGGCTTTTTATTTATACGTTTGTATTATTTAATAAAACTATAAATTTTAAATATAATTTAAAAAAAAAAGTAAAAATAACTCAAACTATTTTAATTATAAATAAATAATAAAAAGAAGCAATTAAATATAAAAAAATATATTAAAATAAATTATAAACAAAGTCTGCAAATGAGCGAGGATGTGGTGTTATGATTACTTCCAAATTATACTTAAAGTTGTTGTTGACTTATATGATGACCAACATTAGGATTAATATTATTATTATTGGCATTATTTGCATTGGCAACTGCGGCAGCATGTAATTCCTGTAAATAACGTTCTTGTTCAGCACGACGATTCTTTTCCAAAATTAGAGCTCGTCTGCAAAAGAAATTGAAATCAATAGTTTGTTAACTTATGATATAAAAAATGTTACCCAAAAATAAAAATATTCAAAAAAATCTTACAAAAATATTAAAAAAAAATTTGTTTCTAAAATTTAATAAAAATCCAAACTATACATAAAGTTGAGCAGAAAAAAAAACTAGTTGAACTCTATATTCGCCTATGCCGAATCTTATATACCTTAAGTTGGCTAATACAAAAAAATCCTTCAAAAATCAGGACAATTTTCAGTAAAAACAATTAAGTCTCCAAAACAGAGATTTAAGCGCAGGTGGTGTGTCTATTTGTGCGGCTTTTATTAGCTAAACAAAAACAACTTTTAATTCCAATTGCTATTCACAATAACTCTACTAATTATTGACCGATTTCAAAAAATCCAAAAATTGAAATTAGAGAAATGATTTAGTATACATATTGTACAAATTTACTATCGGAGGACTTCATAAACGGCTCAGATGAAAAATTTAGAAATTTTAGACTTATATATCCGATAAATAAAAAACAATTTGTGAAATTTTTCTTTAACGAATAAAAAATGAACATTTTTCTGAAAAAATTAAATGTTTATGAAAATTGGCCTTAAAAATATAAAACAAAAATGTCGCTAAATGCCTAAACTTTTCTATATTTCCCTAAAAAGTGTAAACTTTTAATAGCAATTCCGTAAAATTGTAATATTTTACTCACCTATAACGCTCATAAAAACCCACAATCGTGCCTAATTCTTGCTTAAATAAACGCACCAACATGCCATCAAAACACTCCAACTCTTGCAAACTAAACATATTAAACTGTAGCATATGATCCTTTGATGAATCGGCCTCCGAATAAACTACCAACCATTTAGGTATTTCTTCCAGTAAATAAGGATTAGCCGGTACTAAAGCATTATGAGTATGTGTAGGTGGTGAATAGGTTTCAGGACGTATAGCCTTAGGTGGTTCAGCCGAAGTAGTATAGACATAATATGATGTTAGGCAAGGATGTTGGCGTTGACATTGACCGGTAATTTGATTTTCATAATAAGTACCATGAACTTTTGACACGACTGTACGCCAACCGACTGGTAAGCCTTCACGTTCCAAAGGATGAGACCAATGAGTAGTGTGAGCATTATGATCAACATAATATTTACGACCATGTAAAGTATAGTGTGTTGCCCAGCCGGGTGGTAAGGGTAATTCTTCTTCCAAAGATTGTTGTGAAGGATGTTTATGCAATTGTGTATTGGCATTACTGCTACTGGTATTAGTTGTTGTAGAGGAGGAAGTATGATTGTTATTATTGTTGCCATTGTTATTATTAACATTGCTATTGGTATTTTGATATAAAGATTGCATGGATGATGAAGAATTTGTGTTGGGATTATGGGATTGTGGTGTTGCACGTGAACTGAGATCATAAGACGACATCATTTGGTTTGTATTAGTATTGTTGTTATAACTATGGTGCTGTTGTTGCTGCTGCTGGATTTGATGTTGAGTAGTTTGATAATGTTGTTGCTGTTGATACTGTTGATGATGTGTATGATTTATATTACTGGCCATTGAAGTCGTATTACTATATATAGGCGATTCTGAACGATTGCCATGTGTTGATAGGGACATTTGGGATTCGGCCATTGCCAAAGTGGGCGGCGGTAATAGAGTATTAGAAACACGATAGGGATTCTCATAAATGGGACAGGATTCAGATGAATACGTTTGTGCTAAGGGAGGATGTTGATGATGATGCTGTTGCATTTGATGTTGCTGTTGCAATTGATGATGTTGCTGTTGGTAGTGATGAGGTGGTGTTTGAGGTCTGGGTGTAGTACCTCTAGGTAATTGCAACATATTTGATTGCATAGAATCTAAACGTTCTCTCATCATATTGGTGTGACCATCAAAAGAATTAGCATGTTTTTGATTTGAGGAATAACTGCGTTGAAAGTAACTAGATTGTGAATGCTGCAACGGTGAAGACTGCTGGCGACGCATACGATCAATCTGTTCTATATTTACATAATTGCTACTACTACTCATATTATTATTGTTGTGACTATGAACCGGAGACATATCCAAATTATTTGTTGAATAATATGAGTGTGAGGTTATGGGCGAAGGATGATGTTGCTGATATTGTTGTTGCATGCGTCTGGTGGGTTGAGTCGACTGAGGCGGTTGTGGCAAAGTAGAACGCATTGAATTTGTCGATGGTGGCAGTTGAGATTTAGCTCTACGGGCATGATAATAATCCGGTTGAGTATCAGTATATGTATTACGACTAACACTACCCGAACGTCCACGAGCTCCTCCTGTACCACCAACACCATCACAACTAGGCGAGGCGGAAGCACATCTCTGCAAGGTTTTCGACTTTTGTTTGGTACGTTGATCATCAAAAGACCAAACATTAATGACGGGTATTTCGGGAGGTGTCTCCTTTTTGACATACTTCCCCACAACGCCCTCTTTGTGTGCTGTCTGTTTATCTTTGCTCCGGCGTGAGAGCATCGTTGGTGGTTTACGATTGCACAGCAAAATGGTTAAGTAGTTCATGCAACATCCAATTAAGGAAGTCGCAGTTCAAAAACGTTAACCTCGCCTTGAATATTCAATAAAATGAAAAAGATTTTCCAATTTTTCTAAATTGCTTACTCATGGATCTACGTTATTGTGTTGAAATTCGTTGCAATTAAAATATATATTATACACAACTTAAACAAAATATTTTTTTTTTTATTTTTAAATAAAATCAAATGTTCGTTTTTTATATTATTTATGTTTTGTTCTTGTTGCAAAATAAATTAAAAATAAAATTGTTAAAATACAGAAAAGAAAAGAACTCGTTTAAAAAACCCAAATAAAAGGGCTTCCCTACGGAAGTGATGATAATGTAGCGATTTTTTATTGTTCATAAAGTTATTTTGTTTAATATAGTAATACAAAGACTTCAAATAATAAATAAATAAATAATTATAATAACTGACTAATTTATACTAAGTATTAAGTAAATTAATTATTAAACAAATAAAAAGTAAATAATTCTAATGACTACTTTAAATTATACGAAGTATTAAAAAGTTTATAGTAAATTGTAATTGTAAAATTTATGTTTTAATCAAATTTAAGAACAAGTCAATTTACCAGTCCCTTTAAAAAAAGAATTAATAAACCTTTTTACTAACGAACATTTCAAAAGATTGCTATAAGTATTCATATGCTTTAAAATTATATTTGCAGAACTTTTTATTTCCAACATTATCATAAAACTTTTTAGTTAAGAAATAACAAAAGGACTATAAATTTTGTCAATTTAATTTTTTATAACTATATTTGTTGTATATTAATGATTTTCAATTTTAATATGCATATATACACATTTTAAGCGTTTTTAAAACAATATATTTTATCAAATAGGTAACACTGTATGACATAACAGTCAGCTGTTAACTTTGACATTTCTTTAGGGTTTGCATATACTTGGAAATTTAAAATTCATAAATAAATTGCGATTAATAGCAAGAACTTGAATTGCGGATAAAATATAATAATTTCGACTAGAAAATTATTCTATCAATAAAGTTGGAATACCGAATCATATATACACTTCAACTGTAATCTGACTCATGAGTATTTTACTTCTCATTATAGGAGAACATTTATATAAAGGGAAAAATAAAATCGTCACGACCAGTTCCTCTTTTTTGTGTCAAAATAATTATCTGCGCCAATTTTCAATAAGATATCTACTATCTATTTTTTATCTAAAACTAAAAAACGCTTAATACAATAAAAATGCATTTTTGTTTTAAATTTTCCCCAGAAGGTTTTTTTATTTATTTTGTTTAAATATCGATAATTCGCATTTCCAATATTGATTATTTTTTAACTCTTAATTTTTTTTTAATTTGAGTTATTTTCATTTTCTTTTGCAAACAAAAACTTCACAACTTAAAATCTACACCCAATTCACAAGACATACATCTTTTGTCGCTAACGACAAATTTAATGTTCGTGAGCGGCACGGGCAGCTTCCATTTCCTTGGATACATAACCAACTTGTTCCTCAGGAGTGTGAGGCCAGAAAGTGGGACGGTTGGCTGAATCCAAAGCCAAATCGGGGAATGAATCGCGGTAATCTTCCATGGTCATTTGATCGAATGGCAACAACGATTTCAAATGATCGATTTCCTTTTGCAATTGAGCAATGCGGGCTTCAGAGCTCTTCTTGAAATTGTCGATTTCAGATTTGGTTTCCTTAGCCTGAGCTTCAACTTGGGCGGTGACGTTGTCAGCGGGATAGGGAACCTTTAAGGCTTCATATTGCTTTTGGAAGCTGTCAACTAAGCCGGGAATGGGTACCAACTTCTTGTAGTGAGCCCAATCAATTTTTGGAGGATTTTCGGGGTTGGCCAAAACGTTGCGCATGTAAACATCCGATTTGGATTTGAAAGCGGCAAAGTTGGCCTTTTGATTAGGTGGAACACGTTCGGCCAAAGCTGACCAGTTAATGGAGGATTGAGCAACGCGACGTGCTGCCATTTTTGTTTGTAATCAAGGGCTAAAAAAAATACAAAAATAACATTATAAAATTGAGGTTATGTAATGGTTATGGAAAGAAAAGATTTTAATTTATCTTATAAAAATATAAGATGTGAAAAGAATTAGCATTTAATATGTGTATGATTTTCTTTTATTTTTTACGTATTAAACTATTTGCTTAAAGGAAATTTTATCTTTGATAATTTAAAATTTAGCAATTATGTAATTTGGCACAAGTTAGTCTACAAAACACGAAGTTTTTCTACCGGAGTTATGCAAAGTTGTATATAATTTATTTTAATTAATTTTTCATTTCAACAAATATTTGTTAATTTAGTAATTATAAATCTTACGAGTTTATATATTTTTCAAAAATATATAAAAAATTATTTTATGAAAAGCACTAAATTATATTACCAAAGAAGAAAATTGCACTCACAACTTGTCAAAGACCTACAAATGACAATCTGTTAGCTGTCAAAGTTTAGCGAATAAAAGTGGAGCATATAATGTTGCCAGAAAAAGAAATTCATTTGAAAAAATTGTATCAATTTTATAAGATATATTAAATATATATTTTTTTTTTTTTGATTTTGTGCCATCCGACGCCTTCAAAATTTAGCATAATTAGCATTTTTAATGATAATGATAGAAGCATACAGAAAGATGTCAGCAATCATTTAATCATTGCGGGAGGATCTATCCATGGAGCGGGATGTTGTAACAATTATATCTGGAGTTGACAACAGAATTGGATGCTGTACTATAATCATCTAGACATCATAAATAATTACAAATTATTGAAATCGAAACAAATATAAATCAAACTGATCCAAAATGGCGAAGATTTGTTGAGACTCTTATAAGAACGAAGGGAATATATGTATATATACAGAAAGCTATAAACCAAAATTCACAAGTTTGCAAAAAAAAAAAAAAAAAAAAATAGAGGTGCCCATATATATTTTGACAACAACCAAATATTTAAAATTCATATTGTATAATTTTGAATCAAAATTGTCAATGTTGGAAAAATCTCTTATGAAGATTTAAAAATTTTAAGAACATTGATAATACATTTTATAATTTGTGCGTCATTAACAATAAAATTAAATAAAGAAATTTATATGACATTTGTTTCGTAGCCCATTAATGTCTTCAGCAGATAAAATAAGATATATTCATTTATTTGTCATTTAATAAATTGAAGTTCGTGTTTTACGGTACGAAAATTCGGAACAAATGTCTAATTTTCAAAAATCGCCAAATTGTCGAAAATCATTAAATAGTTAATTGTCAATTTTAGGGCTTAAAAACCATTATTGTTAAATCTGGCAACAGTGAGTGCATAAAAAAATAA
>JACGTJ010016537.1:1866-15521 GCA_014858695.1 Chrysomya rufifacies | reverse complement strand
ATGTATGTATGTATGTATGTATAAATATGCAGATCCGATATACACACAAATATTTTGAATATTTAAATTCGTGATTGTCGCTTTTCGTTACTTTAAAATGACTGGTATGTGATTAATAACAATTTTTTCATTGTATCTTTCTTAAAAATTTATCTCCAATTGTAGATACAATTTATTTTATAATCGTGGTTTCAATACACCAAGTTATCAATATACAAAATTGTATCTACCGTATGTATGTACTTGAAAATATTTCTTATTATGTAGGTAAGTAATTTTGTACATTTTCTTATATCTATGCAAACAATGTTTGTACTCCAATATGGATACACTTCCACTGTGCGATATGTGTAAATTTTAAGCAACGAACGCAAATATCAAATTTTGTTTGGTTAAATTTTGTGGCAAGTATGATTGTATAACACTATTCTTTAGATTTACATTCGCACAAGTTATTTTATTTTCTTTTAATCGCAATGTTTAAATAATTAATACATTCAGAAATACAAAAAAAAAAGCAAACGCAAAACTCAAGAATTGATTACCAACCAGAGTCAAAAGGCAATGACAAAAAATTATAAAACAATTTTAATAATGATTTAACACAATGAATTGCTTGTTACCTCACTCTTTCTGGATCCAACACGAATAGGTTTTTGTTCACTGTTCATTTTTTATTAGCCTTATATTTTTTTAAACAAATATACAAAATATAGCAGGTACTTCAAGTTATTTGATTGATGTAAAGAGAAAGTGATTTGTAGTTGGTGGATAAGGATTTAGCTGTGTACAGTTGGAGTTGAGAAATCTTTGGCAGTGAATTTCAGTTGCAATAAGATGTAACAAATACGACGTGTCAACACTGGAGCACCGTCAAAATTTGTTTCTAAAAGATTTGGAAAAACAACAATTATTACAAAATCCGCTTCAAGGGAAGAAACAAAATAAATCCACACCAACAACCAATTGAAATCACGAACGTGCTATAACTATTTTCTTCTATTTTGTTTTAGGCAGAATTCAATGTCGAACAATTTTGTCGTCGCCGGCAACAGTGCTGTCATTGTGCCAGGGTTGTCGGACTTATAGATTTATTCCCAAAGTAGGGTTTTGTAAAATCTTTTGGCCACAGAACATTTTGATTTGGGAAGAGGGATTTGCCTGGGAAAACAGCTAATAAGAGTTTAGTAATGTTAAATTAGTTATTTTTGGTAACAAGTAATAGCTTAATTTGTCACTGGGAATGTTGGCAATTCCCCATAAAATCTATTTCATTATAGTTTTTATAATACGACTCATTTGTGCCTTCAAATGAATATGAGGAACACACAATTATAACAACATTTCTCACACAACTTAAGCCCAAACCTATAAAATGAATTAAAATTACTTATTATACCCTTCACTTATAGTGAAAAGCTATACATAAGTTTGTCATTCCGTTTGTAATTTCTACATTTTTGATCTGAAATTCGGCATAATTTATTTACAAATGGCGGAGATATTTTTAAATAACCGTTATTGTTTAATATTTTTGAATATTTCGACTATTTCTATACATACTATGGACTTGGATAGCATGATATCCATAAATCGATAGTATGATATTTTTACAAAATTTGAAACTTCTAAGCGAATGGATAGGATATAGTCAAATTTTTGAAAGACAACCCCCTATAGACCCCGGGGGATGTCCTATGGCGGATCAAAATAGGGCTAAAAAACTTTGGTTGCTTGTAAAATTTCTTCTCCGATTTAAACAATTTTTTATTTTCTTAAAGGACTCGATTAGACCTGTTCATTAAAGTATTATTTATTATCTAATGTTCTGAAAAATAGTTTTAAAAAATAAACTCATAAATGAAAATTGTATTAAAAGTTGTTATTTTTCCAATAAATGAGTTCAATTTAGACAATAAGTTATTCAATTTAAACTTTAAATTTCTTGATTTTTGAAAACTATTAACAAATGATAAATATTTAGGCGTGATTTGCATTTTCTAAAAATTTGAATATTTTTATTCTGTTTTAAAAAATAGTCATTAGTTGTCCATTCAATTGTTAAGAAGGAGACAATATCCATACAGTGTTATTTTTTGTGACATCAACAAATGCGTGCGGTATAAGGTTGGGTATGCATGGACGACTGGAGGATCTTGATTATGCTGACGACATATGCTTGTTGACGCATAGTTTTACAGATATGTCTACGAAACTAGTTCGTATTATTGATGTTAAATGTAAACGTGAGGAAGACAAAGTCTCTGCGTAATAACTCCAGCGTGACGGAAAAGTTTAAAATTCAAGACAAACTTATCGAAGAGGTTGACACATGCTGCTACCTAAGAAGCATTATAAACAAAATCGGAAGCGGATATTGTTAATAGTCTAAAAGCGGCATATCAGGCGCTTGGACGGCTCAGCGGTGTTTGGAGGTCAACAACTCTCTCACGGAATTAAAAATATACAAAGGAGAAAAATGTAACATTATGAAGTCAACCAAGAAAATAAATGTTTGTGCATTTTGGGATTAGAATATAATAAACTCACGAAAAACTTTTATTTTTAGTTTGTTCTAATTATCACTGAAGAAATAAAATTAAATTACATACCAAACCTAGTGTTTGGGCTGTCAATAAAACCTTTAGGTAGATTTAATAAAAAACATACAGTGTCTCAGTGCTATTCGGCCAGTCGTTTTGTAGCAGCCTTCTTAGGTTAACTGCTAATAGACAGATGACCAGTACTCACATGATAAAAGATCGGAAGTGTGAGTAGGTTTGAGAAATTCAATACGTAAATTACTTCTGACCATTGGCAATCAGAAATCTTTTAACAAATATGATCACCAGTCTTTGTACTGAAATAATAATCTTTGATGAATTACATAAAGTTATCTTTAAAATTAGTAAATTAGTTTCGAAATTCTTGATGTATATTTATTTTTAAAACATTACCAAGCTGACCTCCAATTTATTGGCTGTTGCTTTATATGTGTGTTTATGTAGTAGAATATTTAAGAACGAAATTTGTATAAAATATTAAGTAAGTTATTACGTACATATGTATGTGCAAATATACACACACACACTTAAACAAATATAACGATATATGTTAATGTATTTGTGTATAACAAGACATATAGTATGTAAAGGATGTTTACTGTCAAATAATCGGTTACCAAGTGTCCTTGTTTATATTACGTACATAAATACACATAAATCTTATGTGTAAGAGTAAAAATTAGGATAATACAAAAATTAAGGATATTAAAATAAATTGAATTATATTCTAGTCCAAGTAAAATCAAATGTAAATTCGTTATTTACAAAATAAAGAAGACACTGGTATGTACCTTTATTGTTAATAATGAATTTACATTTGATTTTGCATCGAGTTACTTATTTATAACTAGTAACTTTACCATTTACTATAAATTTATTTTTTGTTTTCAATAACAGCTATTAATCATCAGGGGCTTTTATCAAATTACTTTAAATCTGATTTTGCCTCCATAAAAATATGAATCAGTCTAATAAGAATGTACTTTAATACACACACACAAATATAGTTATCACTTGTATGCATTTTATATGAGTCAAATCAACTTGTACTTAAATATGTACATGAAAGTACTAAAGTAAAAACAAACCAACAACAATGACAGCGGTAGTTACAATAGCAGCAGCAACAACAAATACTACAATAACGATTTATATGAGGTTTCAATGTGCGCTTTAGCATCCTTCGTATTTGAAGTTGATTTATGGTAAATGTCACATGTAAACATTGACAAAATACACTTAAGTTAAATTACATAAATTCAAACAAAATACTAAAGTGATTGTCAGTTATATACAAAAAGTATGATACCCTACATATATGGATTAAAGTACCCGTATTTTCATGTATTTTAAATAAAATCTGTATCGTTACCACAGTGATTTCAAATTATTCTCTTTTTTTGAAATCATTTGATAACTTTTGAACTTAATATCGAAATTTCGCAATGAAAGAGCACAAAATTTGGTGGATATTGTGAACATAGCGGTTTTGGCAAAATTGGTTGTGTCATAGTTTTCAAATATTGTCAATAGCTATTCAATGAGGTGGAAAACTTCTGATTTCTCTATTGAACAGGTCAACCATCTAACTACTTCCGATCTATCAGAAAGTATTTTCCGGACAATGGCTTTACTGGCATCCGCAGGACATTTAGCTAAAGTTAGACAAGGCGCCGTTGTTGTGATCCTGATTGGTTTTATGGATGTCTAGGGAAAGTAGGCATATCGTGATTAAACAAGTCTGCAATCGTGACGATTTAATGGCGGAAATTCACTAATAACCCCAAACACTTATTATTAAATGTTACAACCTACATTCGAAATGGATAATATCTACCAATGGTTGAAGTTCTACAAATAAAATTGTATAACATTACACGATCACGTAACTAGAAGTTTGTGTTTACTAGGTATTTAAAAGAAATTCATACGTACATAGATATTTATAAAATACATGTTTATAGAAATATTTTTTCAAAAATAATTTAAATGTAAAATTTTGTTTTGTAGTTTTGTTAATTGCCAATTAACTTTATTGATAATGTGAAAATAATTTAAATCTGTGTTGCACAATATGTCCTCAAATTTGTATTACAGCATTAATTTAAATTAAAATAAATTATTTGTATACAAACCACAGAGCGTGGAATATATATTTACCGTAAATACATTTTCTTGAAATATTTGAAAATCATTCAAAATTAAATACATTTTTTTGTCATTTTATTTTTTAATTCCAAAATTTCATTCTATTATATTCATTTCATTTTATTCCCTTATTTAAAATATTGTAGATTTCATGTATTCAATAATCAAGTTATTGAAATAATTGCGCTTAATTGGAGGGAAAATTTATATTTTGACTGTTAATTAAGCAATTAATTTATAACTGTATTTATTTTAATAAACGACGTACAAGTCAATCGTTAAAAACGCTTAAAATTTGTCACTGTAAGTAACAATTTTATTTTAAAACTTTAAAAATTGTTTGCAGTACATGCACCCAGAGAAAACATGATTACTATCCATCCACATGCTCAATATGAAAACGAAGTCTTCAAATTCACAAAATAAGAATATCAAATCTGCTGTACCAAATAGGTTTCAAACAGAAGATAGCATGGCTTTCTATTTTAGCAAGCGAAAGAATGATTTAAAAATGTCCGGTGTTATATTGTAACACAGACTTGTTTCCAACAATTTCTAATAATTTCAAAACTCTGAAAATAAAACGTTTATATACAGCAGAATATTTTTATGTAGAACAAAAAATCATAGCTTTGAGCTAGTTCAATGCTTTTTAAATTCTGTTTAAATTCAATTTTGGTTTCAGTTCTAGTTCAGTTCTAGTTCAGTTCTAGTTCAGTTCTAGTTCAGTTCTAGTTCAGTTGTAGTATAGCTCTGGTTCAGTTCTAGTTCACTTCTTGTAATTGGACTAATTTCATCATATAATTTAAGTTATCTAAATTTCTTATCAGATGTTTTTGAACTTTAGTTTTTTTCTCAATTGTACTCATATATACATCATTGAGAAGTCTAACATAAAAACTTTTATTTTTGCCAATTTTTATTGGAAAGGAGTCATTTTGTGGACCTTAGGTTACAAACTCATAACATCGCCTAAAAAATAAATGTTAGTTTAGTACAAAGAAACAATATTGTTTCCTTCAAGATCGAAAATGTAAAACAGGTGTGTCAAGTAAATTCCTCTTCTGGGAGCGTAATTTATATAATGGTTTTAGATATATAAATTATAGATTCACCCTTTCAATGTGTTGTATTTTTAAACTTTAACTACGTTATAAAGACCATTCATATGTATGTATGTCATAAACTTGTTTATAATTAAAAACATGTAATTACTTATTGTATTATAAATTTATAAATATTATTTACATTTTGGCTTTAGAGTACATTTGATTAATGACATTTTTGAATGCAGTGATTTTAGAGGTTGTTTAAACGTTATTTGCATTTATGGACGTAACAGGAAAAGAAAAATTATTTAATTTATAATATTGCAAGTATAACAATTTATATGCAACGAACTAGTTGTGCTACAAATTTAAAGAAAATCGTTTCTAAGAATTTAATTATACATTTCAAAGAATTACGCAATTTATACAAAATGTATGAAATTTGTATAAATTATTGTACAGCATTTAAATAACAATTTATGTAAGTGCTAATAGCAATAAAATTTATTTTTTTGTTGTTTTTTTTTCACTACAAGTCTAGACTTATAATAATTTTTTGGCACAGAAAATGTCTACAAAATTATAGTAGCAAAAATAAATAGTGGAGGTAACTACCAGCTAGTATTTAGGAAAAAAAGAAGAAGTAAACAAATAAATTCTTAAAGTTTGTGTAGTTGTAGTTTTCACATGATTTAGTTGTCCATTGTTTTGTTTCATTTCCGTTTTTTCATTTTCTGTTTCTGTTTACTTCATGTTTAGTAAGTGTGCATGATTTTAGCCATTTGTTAGGAACATGTTTACAATTGCAAGCAAGAAATTAAAATGATTGTAAGTTTTCGTTTTTTATGATTCAAAGTGTAGGTTTCTTTCAAACGAAATCGGTAAGCAAACAGATTTTTTGTTGATGCAAAGAAATGGGAAAATACAACTTTAATGTTTCTTTGTTTATGCCCTACAGAAATGCGCTTGGTATTTTATGACATATTGCATTGTTTGTAAAGCCATATGTCGCTATCAAAGGCAATTAAAGTGGAGTACACAGATTTTATAATTTCGGACAAGGAATTACATAATACTTAGAAGGACAAAGATTTAAAATAATTTTTCTTAACATTTTAAAATATATCGAACGGTGCTGTAAATTTCTTGATAAAAACATATATTAATTGTTTTTTAATGTTACACTTTTCATAGAGCTTCCAATGTTGACACTTATGTTTAATATTTCATAAAAATTATGTTTTTCAGATTATCACTAATTCATTTTCAATTTGCACATGCAGTTAAAGAATATTTTCTTTATAGCAAGTGTGGGTATAAATTTGATTTACTATAATTCTTAAATTAGTGCAGATTTTTTTTCTTACTTTTGTCAAGGAGGATTCTTGGCAATGGTTAGATGGAAATCCTTCATTTTATTACCGCATTTTTAAAAATATTTTATAAAATAGTTACGACGAAAGCATTTAATCATTAATTTATACATTAAGAAAAATATAACCATATTTGGGAATCTGTTTTGGAGCCACGTCGATTTATTTCATAATATACTTTTCCAATTTTATCGTCATTGTTTAAGCGATTTTAATAAAGCGGTTTTTTAACGCTTACATTTTTAACAATTGTTCTTATGGCTATATTTACCGAAATTTAAACAAAATTGAAAAAAAAAAATACAAATGATAATACGGAATAAAGTTTAAAGTAAATATTTCGAACTCAGGCTTATTTACGCTCACTTAATAAAAAAGGGGAGTATTTTTTAAACAAATGTACAAAAATTGTTTCTATTCCCCTGAATCACCAGCTTTTTTATGATTTAATGACATCAACGCTTTAAATAAACGATATTAACTGATGACACTACTATTTAGCTATAATTCGGAAAGGGATATGTGTTTGTAGACTGAAACACATACATATACTATCAAATGGAAAATTCCTGTATTACACAGATTTAAGACTTTACTTACTTATTGTTTCATTTGCAATTATTCTTTATTTTTTGTCACTTTAAGTTTGTATATACTTTTCTTAGAAATAGATCTATTGACAAAAGAAAAGAAAACATTTTGTACTAATGGAATTTATTAACCCAACAGGAAATTATGTTATTACAGCAATTTCACAAGTGACTGACAGTTGAAAAGTCATTATATGATATCTTTATGGGATATCTGCATGCCATGTCAACTTTCTTTCATTAAATCTGTCATACATGCATATATATTCCGTTTGTACCTATAAGGACCATTGGGCCTCAACATATCTTCGCCTGTAATCATTTTGGTTAATATTTGTTAGAGTTTCATTAATCTATAACTAGCAGTTGTTTAAAATGAACAGAGGATTACACTACAGTATCCGATTCTAGTGGCAGGACTGCAGGTAGCATCTTCAGACAGGATAATTTTAACGGTTTACTTCAAATCAGACTCCTGCTTCATGGATATTTCCTTCGCTATCTTAACTTATCATGATTGCAAACATGTTTTAGTTTACTACATTGAAATAAAAAAAAAAAACTGAGCAATCCGTGCTTAATTCAAGTCGTAGTGATTTAAAAGTATGGTTTTTCGAAGTTATGCCTGCTAGATCTGACAGCCATAGTTTGTTGTTCCACGCGTTGCGCTAATTGCATATGAAAGACAATATTCACTTTTCAATTCCTCCCAAAATAAAAATGAATTTTATTTCAAATAGAAAATTTTTGATTAAGAAAAGAAAAATTCTCAAGTAAAGATTTTTATTCTTTTTTTATACTTTATTTTTGCTATAATTCCACTCAGTTCTTGTTTAAGTTTACCTAAATATTCGAAAGATATTCTTAATTTTAGAACGACATTTTTCTTTCTGTATATGCTCTACTTTCCTGAGTAGAACCAGTCAGGATACATGTCAGAGGCGGATAACTTTAGCTATCTATGCAGCAAATGCCACAAAAGCTATTGACTGGTAAGTTCTTAATCATAGATCCATAGTAGATAGTTGCATGAGCAGTTCAATAAACGATTCAGATTCATAAAAGTTGAATTAAAAATATTTCCAACTGAGAACATATTTGTCAACTTTTGGTTTTTAGAATGTTGTTTAAGAGTTTTCTTTTTCTATTTTCACAACGTCTTTCATGCATTGATGCAACATCTCTATTATTGATGTTTTCATTTCAAACATACATAAATGTATGGCTGACTAAGCGATAATAACAACAGATAATGGCTTCATAAGTAACAGAGCATAAAAAGCGAAGATTTTTATTTAGAAAAAAGAAAATCTTATAAAAAGGTAAATCATTCCAGTTTCTTTTTCTCCTAATATCGAATAGTTTTTTGTAATGTTTTATTAAATCTTTTATATTCTTTCAATCATAACATCTATCCTACTAACTACAAAAGATACATCTAATAACAAATGGTTGCATTCAATAAATTCAATGAAGCATTTATACGAATATCCATACATCAATATATGTATGTTTGTACATTCGTTCATTTTTATGAAAAATTATACATAAAAAACGAAAACATACATGCATTGAACAAGAAAAGGACAATTTTAAAGAAATTTGTTAAAAAGAAAAGAAATGTTTCTTTAGAAAAACATTAAAAATTGTATAAATACAACAACGAGTTAGAACAAGATCCAAGAGCTTATTGAATTGAAAATACACAATGCAAAGACTTTTACACTCATACTAACGTATCCAACGTATGTGGAATAAAATTAAATCAGAATTTTAAAATATAAGTTTTTCAATTGTTTTATCAGTTAATTTAGATTTTGTTGTGATTTTATTCTGCAAACGTTAAATAAATTTACTTATATAGATACTAGATTTTTGTTTCTTTTGTTTTCTTATTCTCTCAATAATTTTTTCAGTGTCGAATGTACATAAAACTATTTCTTTATTGCCATTTTTATGTCAAACTACCATGAAGTGTAAAAAATCTTGTAAAATAAAGAATAGGAAAAAAATATTTCCAAACATTTGGAGGAGAAGCAGAAATATGAAAAAAGAGTTTAGATTTATTTTTTTACTTCAAAGCAGAGTACGAAATGATTGGAAACAACTTTACTATGAGGTCTACACTAATGTAAAGTTATAGGCAGTCAGCCATTCAGGCGGAAGGAAATAGTTTAATAATCACATTCTTACCGTTTTCACGATGCCATCGTAAATTATTTGCGCAACCTTTAGGCTGCATTTATCGCTTTTAAAGTTTGCACAGATTATTATTTTGGGCACACACTGAGGAAGGATGCCTCTGAAATCGGCCGTACTGCGATCGAATGGATTCCTCAGGGTAGCCGAAGAAGAGGGCGACCATCATTAACGTGGAGTAGGCAGCTGAAGAATGAAGTCGAAAAATCTGGTAGAAGCTGGGGCAAATAAAAACAAGCGCTTAAAATAGGCCGGATTGGCGTATATGCTTCTTATATAGGTTGAGGCTCTATGCTTCTTATAGGGACGAAGGGAACATATATATTATTTTGGTCTAATGATGAAGCATATTTAAATTATTCGCATAGCCTGATATAAATGCCCTCACGAAATTTGAAATTAAACCTTTAACTCTCTCAAATAAGTGTATAATTTATGATTAACTTATGTTATAAATTCCATTCTTTTTTCCATTTTTTAAGTTAGCCCTGTCTCAAAAGCGTGATATGCTGATAAAAATCGGGAAAGTCGCAGCTTTATAGATATATTTTTTGGTTCAAAGCCCTTTGATAATAATTGGTCCATTATTTCACATTGTCCCCTTACAAATATCCACCCAGAATCAAGTATAAATTTTATATCTCTAACCATAAAAAGCTAAATTATGTGGGGAAGATCACACTTTTGTAAATTTAGATGAAATTTTGTACATACTAGGAACCGAAACGGTATCGCATTTCACATATTGTAATTTTTTTTACTTCAGTGTGTAAATATGCATATATTTTGTGATCATTATTTAAATAATTTGCACTAATTCAACATTTTAGCTTTGAATTCATCCACGTTAATTCAACAAATCATTTATAGCTGCTAGATAACATAAACCCAATCTACCATCTGTTAAATATTAGATTAGTTTTACAATGCGTAAAAGTATTTAAATTAGATTTAGGCTTCAACAATGTCGGCGAATTAAACAAAACTAATGGAATTTTCTTTTCTAATAATAATTTTGTTTAATTATAATTCTAAAATATTTAAATATTTTAGGCGTTTATATGGGAGTTATGCGAAATAAAAGACGGATTTAAATGAAAATTAGCATATAAGTTAAGGCCCATTTGAAAAAAAAAAACATATTTCGGGGAGGACATTTGTATAGAGGCTAGGTGAAATAATGGACCAATTTAATAGGTTTTGTCCTTATAGATTACATGAACAGGACATAGTTAAAGCGACTCAAGAAGTAATTCTAAATCTCTTTACCTTGGTGGTGTAGGGTATACAAATTTTGTGTAATGTTAAAATTATTTTTTATAAAACTATAAAATTTCTTAGGTTTTAATATTTTCTGCTACGAAATGAATCGTTTTTAAACCAATATTATTTACCTGGTTTTGTTAAGTGTTTGTGGTCTATAGAAAAAGTGTGAGAGTCCTTTATAAAAGAACATTTTTCGTTTTGCCATTTTGTGTATATTTGGTAAATATCGCAATGTCCGTTTGTGTGTTTGCTTATTGATTTGTCTATCTGTCTTTAGGTTGTGTAAAGTTGGCTTAAATCTGTTTTGTTGAAAATTCCACTTCTACATTTTCTGCTTGATAGTTCCTTTTAAATATCTATGTGAATGTTTAAATTTTGTAATATTTGAAGTCTGTGTTGTAGTTGAACCTTGAGGGAATTTTGTTTTGTGGGTGTGGGTGTATTTTATGGGCGTATGTATGTGTTTAGTGTTAGTATGTATTTGTATTCGTAAGGTGTTTTACCTTGTAAAACACATTGTTGCTTTATTTATTATTGACACTTGGTTGTGGAATCTACTTGATTGGCAAGTGTTATTGACTATTTAAAGGGTCACATTCCTTCCTGTTTCTTTACTTGGTACTTTTCTAAACATTACTGCCTGGTTTTGTTTATTGATATTTTTTGTTGTTATTTTGTTGTATTTTTTATAGTTTTATTGGATTTTTGTTAGGTTCCCATATGCTTTCCTGTTGTTATTGCTTCTTTTTGTTTTTTTGTTTTGAAGCCTATAAATTTTTATTAAATGTTGTTGGCAAGTAGATTGTGTGTGTTCCTCTATGGAGTTTTAATAAAACAATCGGAAGTGTAACAATGATTTAGTAAAAAATTTATTTGTTTTGGTTTTAAAGTATGTTATTTGTAATGGTAAAAAACATGTAAGAATAGCAATAAGTTATGATTAAAAATGTGTCTTGTTATAATAGAAAATGGTTTAAAGTCAACATAGAATAAGACAGATTGCATTATTTTCAGGATAATACTTTGAGATTTTTAATTAGAGTACACTTAAATAGTTTTCTTATCACAAAGAGAGAAAACTTTGGGTGGCTAAATTGTGCCACTGATGTTCTATCTAAATTCTATAAACATTTCGATTATTTTGTATGTTTCTAACAATCTGGCTTGGTCCCAGTGCCAAAACATTTAAGAGGATAGCGATTTATTCGAATTTTTAATTAATTAATTAATGCGTAAAGCAACTCGGAATATATAATATATGATGAGTGTATAGCCTCAACAAATTTTCCAATTATTCTAATAAGTTAGCAGTGCCACAAACCAAACTCCATAAAACTTCAGTATTTATTTCGAAACAAAACAAAATACTGAATCAATTCTTTGATCACAATCGAATGTTTTGGCAATCATAAATGAATTTTGGGATAGTACATTCAATTGCCATCTCTGTGAGAGAAAACATTTTTGAACACCCACGTTTAAGTACACCGTACCGATTTAACAATATCCGTCATTTGATCCAAATTGGTCATGATCGGTCTATAATTTAACCTAGCTCCGAAATAAGGTTTTAAGCTCATAAAATTTTATTTCGGATAAATGACTGTTTATTTTGATTGATTTTATCACATACAACTTTATTATTGAATTTAACTTACGTGCCAAGTTTTATTCCATTCCGTTTATTATTTCACCTAGCTCTCATACAAATGTCCTCCCAAAATGATAGTAATACACATAAAAATTATAAAATATGTAGATATTATGATGAAATTTGGCTCAGATTCTTATTTTGACCCTAGAATATGTTGTTGATCGATCTATTATTTCACCTAGCCCCCATTCAAATGTACCCACTGGAATGAGGTTTTAACAGCATAAAATTCTTATGTGAGCAAGATTCGCTGTTTTAATGATATCTTGGTAAAATTGTGGCCACAACTACTTATATTTATATATACATACGTACCTATAAAAACATTTGGAATTGTCACGTAATTGTGTTGCACTTTGAAAGGCACTTTAATAAAAGTGTTAGTATTCTATTGATAACATTTTCAACATCTTTTTCACTACACTTCTATTATCATAGAACAATTGTCACATAAGAATTTTTGCTTTTTTTTGTAAAAACAACATGTAACATATTTGTTAAAATTTCTTTAAAAAAATAGAACAATGAAAAATATTTGGAAAAATATCAACCGAACTTCTTTCAGTAATGGTAATAATGTCAAATATGTTTGTTTAATAGAAAGATGGAAGAGAAAATAAACTTACCACGTTTAAGATATTTACTTTCATATAATAGACTTAACCTAGATAAACTTTTAACGAAGTAACAAATATTATATTTTTTAGTTCAAATTGTAACTTAAATTCATAGCGAAAAAAAGAAATAACAAATCACTATAAATGTGTTGAATTATGTTAAGTTTTTAAATCGCATGAAAGGTGGTGATAGAG
>JACGTJ010016531.1:0-15833 GCA_014858695.1 Chrysomya rufifacies | reverse complement strand
TATTATTATTATTATTATTATTATTATTTTAAATTGTCATAGGAATTCGTTGTTTATATTATATAAGTGGACTATTCTTTTTTAATCCTACAATATATATGAAAAGGTTTTTTCTTTCCAAATTTTTGCTAACTTTTGTTAAAAAAAAATTAATAAATAAACAGAGGAGGAAAATGTAATATGATTTATTCTTTTTTTCTTTAATGTATTTGTTTACAAACATTTTAATATGTATATATGTCTTCGTAAGCAAAAATTGGCAAAAACAAATCAAAATAAAAAAAAATCAAAACAAAAAGTTAAAAACTGCAATTAAATGTGCTCCAAGAGTGACCGATGTATTATATAGTTATTTTTACTAAAGTATGAAATAACATACATTTTGTTGTAAAATTATTAAATGTTATTAAAATTATTCTATTAAAAACAAAATAAGAATTTCATTAAATCTATGATAAAGGTCGTTGCTTTCTTAACGCTTCAAGTGGTGAGAATTTGAATACAACTCTATTAATGGTACCAAATGGTTGTATTTTAAGTTTGTAGAAATAAAGAGTAGTTTAACCACCGTGTTTGTGATGAAACTTTCAAAATTATATTAAATATATAATTTCCTAAAGTTGGAGTTGTTCATAAATTTATAAAAAAATATGCGGAATATTACAATTGAATTATATTGCAAATTATATTTAGGACATATAATACAACGCTGTGTCGATCATGCAGTGTATAATTCATCGATAATGCAGTGCAATCAGCACTGTGTTACCACTACGGTGAGAAATAAAAATGGCGACATAATATTTTGTAGCCGCCGTGTTTGTTCAGTTTTTTTATAGATTGTGAAAAAGAAAACAATTTAAATCAAAGTAATAATTATTCATAAAATAAAAAATTGTCTCATATCGCTTAAATTCATTAATAATAATTCAAAAAGTGATAAACGGGGATTACGATTATAATACTAAATAGAAAAAAAAAGAAAAAATAAAAACGAAGGCGTAGAAAAACGTCCGTCTCATACGACATTGTGCGTAAAAACCGAGGAAAATAAAACTAAAATATGGAAAAAATCCAACTTCATTAATATTGTGTACATAAGATTTTCTTTGAAAACGATGAATTACCAAAAATATTTATATTTTTTTACTTAAAAAGTGTAAAACGTCTCACAGGTGTGACCCCGTGTATTTTTTTTTTATATTTTGCAAATGCAGTAATCATCATTAAAAAAAGAGAGACAAAAGACAAAAAAGGAAAATTAAATCGAGGGAGATATATTTAATGAGAATTAAAGATTGCCTTTAAAAATTTGTGAAAAAACGTGTTATCTGCAACGTTTTGCATTTTTATGTAGTGCGTTTTTATAAAGGATTATTTTAATTACAATTAATTAGGAAACAAGGTATGTATCATCGATACCCATATCTAATAGTATATAAATTTATAATAGAAAAAATGTATTGCATTATCTTAAATTAAAAAAGTTTATGTATTTTAATGCATACATTCATATGGCGTATGGTACATACTGACATATGTATTGTGCATTATGTACATATGAACGTAAGAGTATTTAGTTGGAATTATTTTTATTTACAAGAATGCAAGAATATGGCAACTCTTCTAACGGTATTTACGAGAAATAGTAAAAAAAAAAACAAAATATTTACATTATTATAAGAGAATACCTATCCTGATTTATACCATACTGGAGTTTCCCTAAATTTATTTAATTTTTCTTGCCTGAGATAAGAAAATATTTTGCGAAATTTTTAAAAACATATTTTATTGATACAAACTGTAACAAATTTATGCTGGGAATTGTATATTTCTTTAACCCTTAATGCACGTAAACGTGAAATAGAATGAAAAAAAAAAAATACCTTCATTTTTTTTTAAAAAACACCAATTTATAAAAATTGTATAAAATTTCAATTTAATGTTAATAAGTCTTTTCGATGTTATTTTTTAAATTAATTTAGCTAATTTTTGCAATAATTATTTACTTATTTAAAATGCAGTGCACTCTCGAATACATTAAAAACTTTTTAACAAATGTGTTCAAACTTTTTTGAGTTTGTTTACGTTTTCAAATGTCATTTTCTTAAACAATTTAATACCGTGACTCCTTATTGTTTACAAAAGTTAACATCTATCTATATAGGAATAGAAATATAGTGAAAATTCGTTAACATTGTAAACACTCAAATGTCTCTCAAAAATGTGAACTTGAATACACTTCGGAAACGTCAATAAATTTATTGTAATATTTTTATTAAATTGTTAAATAATTCGTTTTAATATTTTTTATTCATCCCACTGCACTTTTTTATCAATCGAATTCACTTTGCAAATGGAAATTATTTTTTCAAAATATTCAATATCCATCCAATCTCTTGATTTAATGTATTTTCTTGAAGCGAATAATCATTGTATTTCATCAATTCTAATTTAACCTGTGCATACTTTTCCTTTAATTTTGAAGATTGTTAATATTATTCGGAACCCTGAGACCAAATCTGTTCGTGCTGAAGATAATTTACGCAATGAATCCAATCTCCCAGCTTTAGATCGTTTTCAATGTGAAGTTTCTGCTATTGTGTATGACTGATAATATTGATGAATGCATTCTATTCTTACAGGATGACATCAGAGTGTCAATGTTAATGGTATTTACCATCCGATTTACTTTCTCTTAGCATTTTCACTCCAGTACATTCATACAGTCCCAAACATATACTGATCCACCATCGTGACTTACTGTAGATTTTTTTACTTAAGCCCCTTTTCGCACTATACGCGGTCCAAAGGCGTCAAAAATATTTTATGGACGTCAATGTGTGACAAATGTACTCTGTTGTTTATAAGGTTCCCCTTAATTTGTCGTTAATTTTTGGTTCCGAAAGATGTAGATTTGAATTTTTTGCAATCATCTCGCAATATAATTTATTACTAAGGATATTAATATTTCGGAATTTCGTTTAACTAACTTTCAATACTTGTTCATATTTTTCTCTAGAAATTCAGATAATTTGTTATCGGTTTATATAGTAAAGACAAAAGACATAGTTTTTGGTATTTCAGACTTTTTAGAATCTGAATTCTTATTCCATTTCTTGAAATTTTTTACAGAACTCATATTATTAATCTTCTAAATCTTACTACTTTTCTCAATGCGAAATAGAAAAGCACATTCACTTTTGATATCAATAGATCTATATGATCCAAGCCTAATAGGAATTTCAATATGATAGTGAGGTTTGTTTTTTAATATTCGTTCTAGAGAACATATTTTTTAAATATTTTTAATCTCTATTGTACACAAAAATGTTTTTAATATATATTTAATTCATGTGCAATTTGGAGAAAAATTTAGATAAATAAATCTTAACAAAAAACCTATTTTCGATAATTATAATAATAAATAATAATAAAAATAATAGTAATAATAATAATAATAATAATAATAATAATAATAATAATAATAATAATAATAAAGGTATATAGATAAAAAATCGTATATGATCCAAATAAGTAATGCCCCTAATAAAACACACATTCATAGTATATAGTTGTTCATCATCAACAGCAAACCAACATCAAACGTTTTGAACGTTACATATTTCACACAGTTGAAGACAAAACATATAAAAAAAATTCGCAGACATATGACGGCACACACTCTTGTCGTCTTTCGTCTAGACGAAGGAAATTCTTTCACAGATTTTATTCTATTTCACTTTTTTTGTTTATTTCGTTGCTATCATTTAAAAATTTAGTTTCTTAAAAATTTATTTTTGTCGTCCGTGATGTCGATCTTTTCAGTTTGCATTCTGTTTGTTGAATTTTTCTAACTTTTTGATATTTTGGTTTATAGTCTATGTAGTATATATACCTATGTATATGTAGATGTACGCGATTTTAATAATAGAAAAATACATTGGTTTTTTTTATTTTTTTATTTTTTTTTTTTTTTTATTAAAAAATTAAATTTGGAAAATATATATTGTTAATCATTTACAATTTTTTTATGATTTGAATTTTTAAGAAAAATTTTAAAAATAATTATACATATATTGTTTTTTTATCTTATTTTTATACGTTAAAACTAAATTTTGAACTTAATGCAAAGTTTACAATTTTACAACCAAAAACCTAAAAATCTCATTAGGATGTGTGGAAAAATACTTTAGTAAAATAAATTTTTCTATTGACATTCGGAAAACCCCAAATATACACAATAAAACTGAAATTAATTCCGAAAGTATAAATATTTCCAAATATATTTTTGTAATAATTAATTTCTTTATTTTATGGTACCTATTCTAAAATAAAAATAAAAAACAATTATAGAATTATTTATCTTGAATCTGGATATGACACTTAACACTACAATAACACAAATTTTCTTGCATTTGTGTATTAATTATTAATTTTTAAAATAACAATATCGTACAGTTCACAGACGTTTGTTGAGTAGGAGAAAAGACCGCAAGTATTATTATTATTTTTAGCTATTTCTCGGAAACAAATTTTTGATGCATCACTCCCCAGAAAAAAAGAAATACAAACATTTTTTTCCAGCTTTGTTTAATTTTGAAAACAATATTTTGAATCTTGAATTTAAACTTCAATAAATTAAATATTATTTAAGCCATAACATTTTATAAATGTAAATTATAACCTAAAATAGCGTATACAGTTCCATATAAAATTCTAATACCAAAAATTGCATTGATTTTCCCCAACAAATGCACTCTGTAAACTTCAGTGTCAATGATACAGACATAGAAAACTGAGTTGTCGGTCAAACATTTCCATTTTCATAAATGATAACAGAATACTTTTTTGTGTTATAGACTGATATAATTTAAGTCCTTTTCATCATAAGTACTTCAGTTTTCGGTAGATTTTTTAACTAATTACGTGACTAAAAGTGGTAAAACCATTTCACCCCACGAGATATATATGTCATCTCTTTGAAAGCATATCTTGGTTAAATGTGTAGTCTTTTTAACTATATACAAAATATCATAATTCAGGAAAGTTTAGAAAACGTAAAATGAAATTAATAAAGAAATTTTCATATAATTAAATATAGTACACTATATAAATCATACTTTTATTATTATTATTATTATTTTTTTTTTCTTTAATTTTGCAAATTTAACAAGTTAATACTCATTTGAAGTTCTTTTAAATTAATGTATATGCTTTTATAGCGTATTATTTCTTACGTTAAATAAATTTATCATAATGAATGTATCTCCGAAAAATTAAAACAATATATATTCTTATTAAGAGAAAAATTGCATCGTTTTATATAGATGTTTAATAATGACACATGTCCTGGCCAATTGTTGCCCTTTAATTTTCATATTTTAATTTTTACAGTGTAAATTTTACTAAAAAACATGGATTTAAAAAAATAAGATAAATTTTAAATAACCAACATTTTCTTAATAGGCAAATTCTGTTTCAGAGAGCTTGTCAGCGTGTATAAAACAAATAAAGCTATTTCATTTTGTATTGTTTTACGGCTTCATCACGAATTACTTACCATTTGCGGCGCCGAGGAGATCAACAGTGGTTGCAACAGCCGGTGGTAAAACAACCGCATCAGCTACTGGTTCCGGATCTACCTCTACTGGTTTATTGGGCTCTAATTTTGTAGCATTTTCGTTCACCAGTCCATTTAGTAGTTTTGGCAATAGTAGCAACAACAATCAACCGAATACACCAAATAATATAAGCTCAACAACAAATCAGCAGCATCACCAGCAACAACTATCGAATATTACATCCAATAATTCACAAATATTTCCAAAAGTAGCCATGTCAGATATTGGTAGTTTGTCTGCTTCAGAAGCTGGTGGTAGTCATTCAAATGCCACTATTGTCAAAGAGGGTTGGTTACAAAAACGTGGAGAACACATAAAAACATGGCGTTCACGATACTTTATATTACGAAGTGATGGCACTCTACATGGATGGCGCTCGAAGCCTAACGAAAACGCACCGCCGGAAAGACCATTAAATGATTTTACCATTAAGGGCTGCCAAATTATGACTGTTGATCGACCACGACCTTTTACATTCATTATACGCGGTTTGCAGTGGACTTCCGTGGTAGAGAGAACATTTTCGGTCGACACCGAAAGGGAGAGACAAGAATGGACAGACGCTATAAGGTAATTCTATAATTTCCATTTATGCATGTATAAATTTTTTATTTTGTGTATTTGTGTTTTATTTTCAGAACTGTTGCAAGCAGCTTAAGTGAACTGGATGAAACTGCGATGTGTACTTCAGATAATACAGATATGACTGATGTCGATATGGCCTCCATTGCTGAAAATGAGTTGTGTGAAAAGTTTTCAGTTCAGGGCACTTCAACACGCAGTAGTGGAGGTGTTAAGAAAGTTGTATGTATCATATATGTATATTTAATGGCGTTTGTTCATTTATTTTATTGTTCTATGTTTTTTTATTTTTGCTTTTTTAGACTTTGGAGAATTTTGAATTTTTAAAAGTTTTGGGTAAAGGAACATTTGGTAAAGTAATTTTGTGCCGTGAAAAAGCAACAGCCAAATTGTATGCCATTAAAATTCTAAAAAAAGAAGTAATCATACAGAAGGACGAAGTAGCCCATACTATAACGGAAAGTCGAGTTTTACAAACAACAAATCATCCATTCTTAATAGTATGTAATCAATACATAAATTTATACCCAATTTATTTTTAATATCTTTATTTATTCACTTCGCAGTCTTTAAAATATTCCTTCCAAACGAATGATCGACTCTGCTTCGTAATGCAGTATGTAAATGGTGGTGAATTGTTCTTTCATTTAAGCCGTGATCGTATTTTCTCTGAAGAAAGAACACGATTTTACGGAGCTGAAATAATTTCGGCTTTAGGCTATTTACACTCACAAAGCATTATATATCGAGATCTGAAATTGGAAAATCTTTTACTAGACAAAGATGGTCACATAAAAATTGCAGATTTCGGTTTATGCAAGGAAGATATTACTTATGGTCGCACTACTAAAACTTTCTGTGGCACTCCGGAATACTTAGCCCCAGAAGTATTAGAGGATAATGATTACGGTCGTGCCGTTGATTGGTGGGGCACTGGTGTAGTTATGTACGAAATGGTATGAATAATGTGATGACTCAAATATAAGATAAAAATTATTAAGATGAGAACATTTTTGTTATTATATATTTAGATATGTGGACGTCTTCCTTTTTATAATCGTGATCATGATGTCCTTTTTACACTTATTCTTATGGAAGATGTGAAATTTCCTCGTATGATTTCAGATGAGGCCAAAAGTCTGCTGGCCGGTCTTTTGGCAAAAGATCCTAAAAAGCGTTTAGGTGGCGGACCAGGTGACGTAAAAGAAATCCAAGTGCATCCATTCTTTGCCAGCATAAATTGGACTGATTTGGTGCAGAAAAAGGTAGTAACCAAAACACATTTTTTTATTTAGGCGTTTATTAATGTAAATTTGTTGCTTAACATATAGATTGAACCGCCATTTAAACCTCAAGTAACATCAGATACCGACACTCGTTACTTTGACAAGGAATTCACTGGAGAAAGTGTCGAACTGACACCACCTGATCCCACTGGACCTCTAGGTTCAATAGCGGAAGAGCCACATTTTCCACAAGTAAGTGAGACATATTTTTTATAAAAATAGCTATGGTTCATCAACATTTTTCTTTGAAATTTACAGTTCAGTTACCAGGATATGGCCTCTACATTGGGTACTTCATCACACATTAGTAATTCAGCTAGTTTGGCATCAATGCAATAGAAAAGAGTGCAAAGCGTTTTATTGAAATTCAACAACACATATTGCCTATGCCAGCAGCAACTATAAACAAACAAACAAATAAACACAATATAAAACAATATTAGCCGTGTATTCACGTCTAAATAAATATCGGTCAACGTTTTTAACGATCCTATTTTCTTTCGAAAAACGTTGAAACGTTTAAAAATATCCTAAATAACATTTATGATAAATAAATAAATAAATGAATAAATAAAAAAAACAACACCAGGAAACTAAAAAGCAACCACTACCATTAATAAAAAAGAAATACCAACAAGAAATTCAATGAAAGTAAACAAACACTGCTATTCCAAAACAAATAAGATAACAACAAAAGAACTAGTATTTAAATAGAAGATTTGTTCGTTTGCTCCGAATAAAGTCGTAATGGCCAAATAGAACTATTTACATATTTCTTTCTTAGCATCAAACTATAAACTATAAATTAAATATTAAAAAATACCAGGTAATTTGATTTCTTAGGCAACTGTAAACAAATGTCAACTGATGTTGGAGTGAAAAACCTTATTTATCTTTTTTGTGGCGTTCATAAAATATTTTATTATTTATTGTTTATGCATAACAAATCACTAATTAAGGAGAATAATTAAAAATTAATAAATAAACGGAATAGATGAAAATAAAATATACAAACTTACCATACACACAAAATACACATATGGTTTGAGAACATAATGTATCGTATTGAAATAAAAAAAATCATTTGGAGAAATAAAATTTAATATAAAATATATTTGAAAACAAACAAATTAAAAATTATAAAAAAGTTAATTAAACGTACATACATATATTTAAAACAAAGCAAAATATCTAACAGACAATTGCATCATATACACATACATATAAACATACATACCGCATACAATGGCGCTTCTAAAAAAGCTAAGCAAGAAAGCAACCAACCAAGGAATATTTTAATTAAAAAAAAACACTTCTTTCATTTTTTGCAAAAATTATTATTATTATGTAGAGACAACAATTTAATGAATTTAAAATTCGTTAAATAATATGTACTTTACTTTTCAAAAAGAAAACAAGAAATGCATATAAAAAGGAAATTAAAACATAGATAATAAATTAAAAGATGATCATGAATTTGTAAAATTATAATCATCATTATAATGACACTTTTCTCACGGACCGACAGACAGACAGGCATATAGGCAGGCTATAATTTCATTGTTTGTTTTGGATCTAAATTTTTTGAATCCTTAACATTTAAAAATGCATGTAATATTTTTTTTTTTTAATTTGAATACTTATAACATAAAAAGTCTGTCAACAATGGGCAACATTTTTAAAAGCAACTTTGAAGATGTTAAACACCTACTGATACTAACCACAAATATTTTGCTTAATTTTTGATTGACTATTATTACGTATACATATATGAAATTCAAAATATTTAAGATTCCAATGTTTAAATCTTCAATTTCTTATTTTGTATATTAAAATTAGAGCACATTAACGTTAGATTGATTTGTTACGTTAATTTATCAAATTGCTGCAAACATTTTTTAAACAATCCATAAATTATAACGAAAATATGTGTTAGTTTTGCTCGAAAAAAAAACATATTATGAACAAGAAATGATGATATCTAAACGTTTCCAAAAGGTTATATGAAAGATTTTAATATTTAAAAATTTTAACAATATTTTTATTTTATTTTTAAATATGAATTTTTACTTTGGGTTGATTTATTAATAGTTATTTATTTATAACGAATTTAGTTTGATTTAAAATCAAATATCAAGTTTTTTGAAAACTTCAATAATCAAATATATGTAAATTGATGGATTCCTTTGGAAGCAAATAAACAAATGCCGGTAACATATTTTTTTATAACATTAATGTGTATTTTAGTGTTTCTTTTCTTCTACAGTTTATTAACGTTTATAAATATTTTTATGGTTGGTTATACCTACTTAAATACTTATTACAAATGTAAATGTAAAACTTCTTACGACTCTATTCTCTATTCTCTATTCATAAATTAACATAGCAAACTTTAAGAAGCAAACAAACAATTCAGTATATAAAACTACTTGTAATTTCACATACAAATTATGTTGGAATAAAATATTGAATAATTTTAAAATTTTGATCCGAAACATTTTATATGCCAATATAGAAAAATATATATAATATGAATTATGCTAAAAAGGATTTTGCTTTTTTTTAATTTAAATTTCAATATATCTAAATAAATAATTTAATTAATAAATTAACAACGAAACTATGTTCCACTATAGAATAATATAAATAATAATAATAAACATACATACATAAATAAATAAATAAACAATAAAAAGCAATAGCTGTTATATTAACAGTTGAATTAAATACTTACATACATAAAAGCTTAATATATTGATCCACATAAAAAACATAAAACAAAAACTTTCAATAGAATAAAAATTAATGATTATTTCATTAATAATTTCTTAGAAAGAAAAAAAAAAGGAAAATGTTCGAATTAATTCATTCTTTATCCAATACAATACGCACCACTTAATTCTCCTTAACTCCCTATAAAAGTCTACTAGTTTTAAGTTCAGTTTGTATACAAATATACTACATTATAATATGTTTTTTTTTTAATTGCAACAAATTATTTAATGAATTTTACTAGACATACATTAAATAGTTAAAAATCGTTCTCTAACATAAACAACAAGAAGAAAAAAGCAAAATCCTTTTTTAAATTAAAATAATAATAAAATATATTGCAACTAACTGTACAACCAACCAACTTTATTTAAAAAAATGTGTGATGTTTTCTTTTGAACTACTTTAGTTTTAACATTAATTATTTTTATGTTCTTTTAATTACTACAATAGTTAACTTTTATTTACGTTATTAAAAACATTTATTTTTTTTTTTTAATTTTTTTAATTTGACATTGTAAACATTTTCATAGGGTTTTTATAGCAAAAATTTACCTAACTACAAATAAAATAAAAACAAAATAATAATAATACATGAACATAAACATGATAATAGTTTAATAACAAAATAAATAATATGGAAAAGAAAAATAGTTTAATAATAGAAATAAATCTTTTTTACTAATAATTAATGAAATAAAAACAAATAATATATATATAATTCATCAACAATAGTTACCGACTTCCTCTTCAATAAGAAGTTTGCAGTTTTAGCCATGTAAGTTATATAAACAACAAATAATATATAATACTATTTTATTATTCATTTTTATATATAAAATAGAAGTGTATGTAAAGTTTTCTTTTGTATTTATCGTTTAATTGGTATCAAAATTCGTTCTTTTTTTTTTTTTTTTGCTTTTAAATATTTTTAAAATTCCACTTTTATTTATATATTTCTTTTGTTTGCATTAAAACTTTGTAACAGTAATATGAATTAAAAATATACAAAAAAAAAAAAAAAAAAAACAATTATTATCTTTAGGTACGTACAGACTCGATAAAAATAATTAACTTTTTATTTATGTTTTACCTTTTGTACTAATTGAAGAAAAAAAAAAACTTGTTTATACATGAAAAAATTCGATTTACAAATTCGATAAAAATAAAATAAATAAAAATGTTGAATGGATTTCAAAAAAGTGAAATACAGATCGAAAAATAATATTATTAAAAAATATAGATAACATTTTATCTATGTAATAATTTATACATATTATATACTTTATACAAATAAAATATAAGATTTAAAAATAATAATAAAAAAAACACATAAAACCGTGATGTTTTAATTTGTTATTAATAATTTTTTTATATATGATTTATTTTTAACTATTATTTTTATATTGAAAATTAAGATTAATAGACATAAAACCTAAAAAGCAGCTACATTCTTTAACTAAAATTTTTACCAGATATAGCTCTTTTGAAAACTCTAACGAGAATAACTATTGTTAGTGATTCGAGAAAGTTCCGTAGATTTCATCTGTCACCTAGTAGAAAGTTCGGTATTGAAAGTTCGTAAGCAATTTCTATATCATATATAACTAATTGAAAATAAGATCGTAAAAACAAAATCATTTTTCAAGAACATACTATAACTTCAAAGTAGCATATAAATTAAATCAATGCACAAAATTTTGAGAAATAGGAAGTCGTTACAAGTTCGCCGTTTTTCCTAATTACACTAACACATTTGATATTGTTCCAGAATACAATAGCAAAATGTTGTTTATACTAAAAATTGTTATTGTTGTAAAGAAAATGTTTTGAATAAAATTATCATTCTTAATCGTAATTTAATATTACGAAATTATTATTTTTCATCGAATTTATTTTTCGAAATTATTATTTTTCATCGAATTTATTTTTCGTTAGAACAGTAAGTGCTAGCAAATTCAACAAAAATATTAATGTTTTATATGCAGAATATTATCGAGAAATTATGATTAATTGTATCATATATTTTAACGAAATAGCAATTATTAACAAGCTAGAGCGTTGCATTCGACCGAATGCAGAATCATACATACTCTTCCCCTAATGTGTATTTTCAGTCACACTACGCTTCATCAACCACCACATACAATAACTCGTCTAAATATTGACCGGTTTAAAAAATGGATTAATGAAAAAGATGCGATACACAGGATTTTAAAGAATTTTTTTTTTAAATTAAAAAATAAAATGAAAGAGTAGAGATTAAAACATTTTAACACTGTTTATTGAATATATTATTCGCAATATATACATTTCTACATATTAATAATATGCTTAAAAAAATTATTTAAGCAACATTCCTTTAGCAACTTCAGCAGCTTTCTCCGGTCCTGCCAGTACTTCTGCAATTTTCAAACCAAATTCGAATGCGGTACCTGGACCACGGCTAGTAATTAGATTACCATCTTGAACCACGTTTTGATCGTCTATATATCTAAAATGTCATTTAATTAATTTCATAAGTGTTCATATTTAAAATATAAATAATGAGTTAATACTTATATAAAGATTCCAATTGAGATTTAACAGATGGATACGATGTAAGGGATTTTCCTTGACAAATATTATGAGCCGCCAATGCAGTTGGTGCTGCACATATAGCAGCTACAATACGATCCTCACTTTCTTGTTGTTTCAACAGTTCGCCAACTACAGACGATTCAGCCATAGCTTTAGAACCACCTAAACCACCTGGTAAGATGACTACATCATATTTGTTAGTTTTAGAAGCTTCCAAAGATGTATCTGGTACAATAACAACATCTCTAGAGCATTTAACGGGTTCGGTGCCAGCCAAACCGGCGACAGTTACCTTAACCTACAAATTGCAAAAAGGACAATTGTTTAAAACATGCAGATATGTATATATTTAGAAGAAATATTCCAATCGCTTAATGATAGTAAATAATATACGATTTTATTATGCTTAAATATAATAGAAAATTTAAAAGCTCGTTGTAATATACAAACATACATTTAGTAATAACTTATCCAACTTACCCCAGCACGACGTAAAACATCGGCTGAAATAACAAATTCCATTTCTTCAGCACCAGGTGCTAATATAACTAGAGCGGTTTTTGACATTTTCTCTGAAATCTTACTGTTGAAATATCTGTGGTCGAAAATCCTTCTTGAGATCACCGGTTGCAAATAAAATCTGCTTATATTCAATGACCTTTGCAAGAATAACATTTTGTGTTTTGACATTTAATTTAAAGTTGCCAGAAAATGTTATCAAAAATTTCCCAAATTTTAACAAATACAATCTAAATTCGTTTTTGAAAAAGTTTACTGTGACTAGGTTATAAATTTTAGTGTTTACACTTCTATATATTATCTGTCGTATAACTTATTTCAAAATTAAAAGCAAAAAATATGATATTTCTACCTTGTAAACAATTCTTAAAAGGTAAAAAAGTTCTACGTATTTGGCAACACAATACATCAGTATTGATAACTGAGCTGTTTTTATTTAAACATTAAAGCGATTTCTCTCACTAAAGGAATGCCATAGCAAAGAACAAATTGCCATTTTTTAATATTATATTCATACATTTACTCAACATTTGTACTAAGGTCAGTGATGGAAAATAGCAAATGTTATATCTTAGAACCATATAACATTTGCTATTTTCTATAAAAAATATTTCTTATAAAAATTGTATTTTTTTCAAGCAAAATATTATTTTTCATCTGACCTAGTCTAAGTAGGTAAAATTCGATATTTCTCTGATCTAATCAAAAATGCCTAAATTTCCTGGACAGTTCCACCAGAATGTTTTAAAACAGATAAATTTTTCTGCTGATTTATTTTTTATGTTTTAATATGAAATAATAATATAAATCTAAATCAATTTTTTTAGATTTTTTACACATTCTTACGAAACTATTTTGAGTTTTCGTAATCGAAAGAACACCCAACTGTTGTAGTAGGGGAATTTTTGAAAACTCATCAGATAATCCGCTTTATGTATTTAATATAAAACTTAATATATAGTGCTTGTTTTAAGCCATTTTTTGCAGTGTTTACATTCATGTGTATGAATTAATCACTTCTAGACACAAGTATGTACGTTATGTATGCAATTATGTAGCCGTTAAACTATAATAAGAAACTACATACATACATATGTACATATTGTACATCTTTTTTTAAAGTTAATCGTCATTCAATCATTTAATACTTTCAAAAGTGTCAAATCAAATGTGACAGCATTTTTCATTGTCATTAGGATTTTTTCTCTTATTTTTTTCATTTACAACTTTTTATTAAGTTCAGCTTTAGAGAAATTATACAACTAAAAACAATAAAAATAATAATGATAATATTTAAGAAAAATTAACAACAAAAATAATATACTTAAACAATAAGTCTAAAAGTAAAGAGCCTGAATAGCTCGTTCATTCATTCATTCATTCATTCACTTTTATTTAAACAACAATGACCGCCACTAAAATCAGTGGAAAACAGAAAAAAACACCTTAAAAAGTTTTTTTTTTACATCGATCGACTTTGATAGGAATACTCGCGATTTATCTTATATACAAAGGCAATCACATATAGTGTGCGGCAGAGAAAGATGCAATTAATCATCATTGTTTTTGTTTAAGCACATACGACCCTATTGTGGATTGTGTTACTTTTATTTTAATGTTTTTATACATATAAACATTAGAAGGGTAACAATATTTTTCGAATTATTTTTTATTGTATTTCTTTGTAATGTATTTTAAGTGGCACTTTATACTTCGATAAAGGATTAATTTTGATTAGATGGACTTAAAATTTCATTGAAGTATTTTTTAATTTAGTTTACAAGTATTTATTGGTGAAAATTTTTATATTACATTTTATCAGTTTTAGCATACAGATTTTTCTTTTCATGTTATTTCATTTCTTATTAAATACCTTTGGTATTTTGGTTCATAATTTGTTTTCTTTGGTTTGTTTCATTTTCTATACCAAAACATGTAAATTATCAAGACATGTCGTCGCCTTACTTTTTGAGCCTTAATTAAGCTAAGAATTTTATTAGGACCTAGAATATATTTATGGTGATGTTAGTTATAAATAATATATAGTTATGCCCCTAATTTTACATACATATTAACACAAGTATGCTGACTGACTGTACCAGTGTATAAAATACAAACAAAAAATTTATTAAGTTCCTAATACTGCATCCACTGTCATTATTTCCATGGAATACTAAATATATATGTGTAAGTATGTGTATGTATATAAATAAATATCTTACAATGAACGTGCGCACGCGTCGTCTCTTATTTGTATATATTTTTTTTTTTAATTTTCATCAATATGTCGAATACAATAAATATAAAGATTCATCTACGAGGTGTGTTTCGCACGCTTTTCATTTTCAATAATAATAAAACAAAAAGCTTTCCCTTTCATGTATTTGTTTTTTAGACAAAATGTATTGATTTGTAAAACATTTTGTTAAACACGTTTTACTTTCCATAATTAAAGAATTGAATTAAAAAT
>JACGTJ010016502.1:0-10934 GCA_014858695.1 Chrysomya rufifacies | reverse complement strand
ATATAAGCCCAAATTGAAAAATATGAATTCCTTTGTTACATCATAATCCTACCCACATTCTGCCCACTTCAGCATTTATTTCATTTAACCTCTTTTGATGGTGGGTATTAAAGATTCGGCGAAGCCGAATATAATATTCTTACTTGTTATTACTTCATACAGATCTCATGCAAATGTTATCGAAATTTTGCACATGTTACTATTTTCAGTTAATAACGAAGTCTATTAAAATTGATTATGATCGGTTTATTAGTACAACGCTTTAAGATTTTAAGTTTCAATCTTTTCACACACACTCCTTAGGTTTTGTTTTCTAACATAATAAAACTTCGGCAGTCAGTGGAACTTATTTGTAATATTATCTGATATTTATGAATAGATAATGTTTTAACATTATTTATAAATAAATAAATAGCAAGAAAAGATGAGTTGAACAAATAAATTTATTTTACGATGGGAAATTTTATTTATTTTCTATAAGATTTTGGAATTTCACTACAAAAAAAAACTATTATATACAGTTTTAATTTAAATAGAGTTTTTATTTTTAAATTTATTAATGAATAAACAACTTATTTAAAAAAATAAAACTTAAACAAAACACTATATTATAGTTAAAAGAATTTCATTCAATTCTTTTCATACAATTAACAGGTTTAATAATGGACAGTTTGAAATTATCAATGAGATGAGAAATTAAAATAATATTAGTTTAAACATAGTTCATTTTATAAGGAGTTATTGTTTTCTATTGAAAAAGTATATAAGAAAAAGAAAAACTTTACGATCCATATAACAGTTTTTTTTTTCTAAACAATAATCCATACATTTTTTCTAATCTTGTTTTGTGGGAACTAGTTATTTAATTTTACGGTTTATAATTGATATTTGTATTGGGGGCTTTGATTAAAATTTTTAAAAAATTATAATAAATTTAAATCAATGAATACTAAGAAATCATAAATTCAAAAAAAAAAAAAATTAAGGGAATTATTAGTTAAAACGGTTAGAAATCTAAACATATATTTGTGTACTTTATAATTCATGAAATTTTAATTTTGTTACTCTTCAACGTCATAGGTGAATGCCTTTATGTGGATGTCTGTAACATGGAGAAAAATAAACTAAACATATTAATTTAAGTATAGCATTCATCTAAGAATCACTTTTTGATACTTCCATCTTTATGGCTAGATGGCTGGCTCAAGATATATAAATGTTACAATTGTTCTTCCATTTCATTCATTTCAGCATCCGGTTTTGTTGCCAATAATGTTAAAAACTCCTTCAGGCAGGATTATTATAACATGTTTATATAACGAGCCGTTTATTCCAATCCATTACCCTCTCCATGGAAAGTTTTTCCATCATCGATCTTTCGGTTTTATTAATTGATCATTGTTTAATATGAGCTACAGATTAGACAACAGCATCCGATTCTGTTGCCAATAGTGTTAAAAACTCCTCCAGGCAGGATTATTATAACACGTTTATATAACGAGCCGTTTATTCCAATCCATTACCCCCTCGATGGATAGTTTCTCCGCCATCGATCCTATAAAATATCGCCGTTGACACAATATGAATTGCAGATATGTTTACTGGGATATTAAAGGATCCGATTCTGGTGCAACACCTTGAGATTGGATATAACGAGCCGTTTGTTTCAAACCAGTGCTCTCTCCATAGCTAGCAACATATACGTATAGGATTTAACGAGACGTTTGTTTCAAACCAGTACCCTCTCCATAGCTAGCAACACATGCATATAGGATATAACGAGCCGTTTGTTTCAAACCAGTACCCTCTCCATGGATAGTTCCTCCGTCATCGATCCTATAAATCTTCGCCATTAACACACTATGAGTTGCAAACATGTTTACTGAGACATTGAAGGATCTGATTCTGGTGCCAAGAATGCTAGCAACACCTGTAGACAGCATTTAACGAACCATGGAACGTTCCTCTGTCATAGATCCTATAAATCTTTGCAGTTGACTCGCCATGAATTGCAGACATGCTAATTGAGACGATCTGATTTTGGTGCCACGAATGCTGGCAATACCTCCAGACCTGATTGTTGTAATACCTTTATATAGCTAGCCATTTGTTTCAATCCAGTACCCGTTCCATTGAAAGTTTCTTAGCCATTTATCCTATAAATCTCCACCGTTGACTCACCATGAATTGCAGACATTGACGGTCCTACTTTAGTTAGCTTTGTAGCGGGTGCCAAAAAAAACTTTGCACAGGAAATGGTTGATCTTAGATCGGAAGTAGTTAGGTACTTAACTAGACAATAGTTAAAATGAAGCTTGAATATTACTCCTTTATTTTATGCCCACTTTTAAATAAACATATTTGTACTATTTCTTTAAGAGACAAGCAATTTTAAACAAAGTCTATACATACAAATATATACCCCTTTATTTTACGCCTACTGGATTAGGCACACATTGAGAAAGGATGCTCTTGATATCGTCCGTGTTGTGATCGAAACCAATCCTCAGGATAGTCGAAGAATAGGTCGACCATTACTAACGTGAAGTAGGCAGCTGGAAAATGTAATCGAATGTGGTAGAAGCTGGAGTCAAAACAGACCGGAATGGAATATATTTTTTGCAGCCTTATGCTCCTTATGGGAATGATCTCTTTAAAAAATATATGTTGTATATTTGCCAAAAACAAAAAATTACATTTATTGTTTGTATCAAGAAGGGCTTTTATCACGGGACGTATTTCCTACGAATATTGTAATTTTTTTAAGTTCCCGTTTCCCGGGACTTTGTTCTAGAGAATCCGGAGAATTATTAAAACTCATTTTTCCCAAATACTGAAGAAATAATTTGAACTTTTTAGATTTTCTTTATAAATCTTCGGTCGTGTTGCTAAATAAATAAAATATGTGAAATTTGAGTAACATATCTATAGAACTGCGACATATTTTGACATTTTACACTGTGAACTTGCATTCTGGAAGGTTGCTAATTTGGAGGCTAGATGACATAATAGACTGATAAGAGTGAAAGCTGGAACATATATTTAGATCTATAGAAAAAGTTATATATACTAAATTTCAATACATTCGCATATTTCAGTTATAGGAATTATTTTCTATTCCTGAAGAAAATTTGTATTGTGTTATAAGAAATAATGGACCAATTTCAATAGACTTCGTCCTTGCGCCAAAATAATTATAATATATACAAAATTTAAAAGTGTTAGCTTATAAACTCCAACTTGTATTTTGCACGAAATTGTACGGACGGACAGAAGGACATTGTTAAATCAACTGAGAAAGTAATTCTTAGCCAAACGTTATATTTCCACGGTTTTGAGCTTATAAAATGAAATCTCAATAATGATTTATGGAATTATTTTTATTACTTCTAAAGATCATTTAAATTATTATTGCCATAATATTATGCTCCTTGAATATGATACGTTCAAACAAGTTTTTTCTTTGCGTGTAGATATTATAGAATTATTGCAAATAATGATTATCATATAGTTAATTGATAGAAGTGATAGCTCTTTATTGTTTTATTCTTAAAACATTTTTATTTTATTTATGATTATTAGAACTTTTTGAATTGTTTTTTACGCTAATCTAACGCCCACTTGATTATTTTCTATTGTAGCAAAGATGTTTTTGTTTTTCAACAATTTTATCTATTAAATTAAATGCAAATTTTATAATATAAATGCAGAGATTGGGTATAATAGGTTTGTTAATTCGTTTGTAACATAGTCATCTAAGATGCCAATATTTATATATAATCTGTGATTTGGTACGATTCTAAGTTAATCTTGTGATGTTTATCAATGCGTCTGTCTGTTGAAACTTCTAGGGGAGTTATGAAGGTTACATGAGATTAGTTTGTTTTTGAAAATAGGAAAACTCGGTTAACAAATTAGGGAAGTTATGAACCAAAAACTCATAAAATTTGGCCGTTTTGGTGTATATTGCATATTGCTATTGAAAATAGGAAAATTGAACCAAAAACCCATAAAATTTGGCCATTTTGAAGCATTTTATTGCCTAGCATGCCATTCATGAGAGTTACGAAGTTTACACGAGATTAGTTTGTTATTGAAAATAGGAAAATTTGGTTAACAAATTAGGGAAGTTATAAACCAAATACCCATAAAATTTGGCCTTTTTGTAGTATATTGCATATTGTTATTGAAAATAGGAAGTTTGAACCAAAAACACATAAAATTTGGCCATTTTGAAGGATTTTATTGTATGCCATTTCTAGTATGGCATTCGGGAGAGTTACGAAGGTTACACGGGATTAGTTTGTTATTGAAAATAGGAAAACTCGGTTAACAAATTAGGAAAGTTATGAACCAAATACCCATAAAATTTGGCCATTTTGAAGCATTTTATTACCTAGCATGCCATTCAGGAGAGTTGCGAAGTTTACATGAGATTAGTTTGTTACTGAAAATAGGAAAATTTGGTTAACAAATTAGGGAAGTTATAAACCAAATACCCATAAAATTTGGCCATTTTTGAGCATATTGCCTAACAAGCCATAAAAAATTAAACTGAAGAACTTTCAATAATGAAAATTTTGAAGATGCCCCTATCACTTTTCTACCCATTTCGTAATATTTAGTCATATTGAAATTTATATTGTTATAAGTTCATTATTCTTTATAACTTTTTACTTGAGAATATATTTGATTTTATATAAATAGCAAATGGGCTTGACTTCTGTCCACTTTACTTTTTTTTCTGTATGTTACATAGGATTTGTTGTTGGTGTATATAAAAGATGCCATCAAGTCGTATATAATCTTATTTGTTTTTATTTAAAATATTTGTTTATTTAGTATTCTATTCTTATCACATATTTGTATTAAGTGTGAATAAAAACCACAAATTAAAAACATTTCTAACTGTTTTCTAACATTATTTTAAAATAAATTTTATGTCCGTTTAATGATTAAGTTGGTATTTTAAAAAGCTTTTTATTTTTTTTTTTTTGGGTTTGATTACTTGGAAAGTACCTTGACACTATTTGATTTTGGAAAAATAAAATTAAAAAAAAAAAAAAAAACAAGTAAGAACGCTAAACAATTCACTTATTTCGTTCCCCGTTTCAGATGTTTGAATTCGCTAAAATGTAGCAGCGAAATATCCTTCAAAAATGAATGAAACAATGAAGTTTCTATCTTTTATAACGGCTTCATAAATCCATAACAAAGATTTAGGGTAATGTGTGTGTGTATGTGTGTTTGTTTGTGTGGCTTTTATTAGCAAAACAAAAACAACTATTACAAATAAAATTTAATAGGTTTTTTTGACAATAACTCGACCAGTTATTAACCGATTTGAAAAATTCAAAAAAAAAAAATCAAAATTTGGAATAAAAATGTATACTATCGTTTTATGAAGGATTTAAGTCCGTAGAACATATAGAAATATTGGAAACATTTTAAAACATGCATTCTGGAAGGAGGCTTATTTGGTGTCAAGGTGAAATAATAGACCGATTAGAATGAAAGCTAGAACATATATTTAGGTCTATGGAAAATGTTATATGTACTAAATTTCATTAAAGTCACATATTTCAGGAAGTTATAGGATATATTTCCTATTCCTGAAGAAAATTTGTATGGACAAGAAATAATGGATCAGTTTCAATAGACTTCGTCCTTGGGCCAAAATAATTATAATATATGCAAATTTTAAAAGTTTTAGCTTAGAAACTGGAAACTGTAATTTGCACAAATTGTGCGGTCGGTGGGACAGATGGAAGAAAATAGTCGAAACGTTTGAAAATAATTAAAAGTAAGGGTTCTTTGAAGAGAACGGATTTAAATAGCAAATCTATCGCGAACTTAATGAATGATTTGAAATATGTATTGTATAACTTTTTGATGGGGGCCTTCATACCAATCGACGGATGAATGGACGGACGGACATGCATATTTCAATTTTCTTTGTTGAAGCCCCGATTCAATGGAGTCTCAGATGAAAAAGGTAGAAATTAAAAACGAAATGACAAACTTATATCACTAAGTAAGTGAGGGCTATAAATATAAAATCCAAAAAAATAAAACCAATTTCAATTTATTTAAAAAAAAGTAAATTGCAAATAAATAATGATAAATTTTTAAAAATATTTTTTCAAAATTTCTCAAAAAATTTCACCAAATTTTCTATTTTTTTTTTCAACACTAATTAAGGTTTTTGTCTTAAGTCTTTTGTTTATGTTAATCTAAATTAACCCAACAAACTATTGTTTTCAATAGAATTTTTCTTAATAAATTTTTAATTAAATTAAATTATAAACAACATATACATATTAACGGCATAAAATATTAATAACACTTTCGAAATATATACATATATATGTAGGCCTAAGTGTTTATTAAACCAAAAACTGTAAGATATTTTTTTAAGAAATATATGAGTTATAGAAACAAAATATATATATGCCACCTTTGAGAAAGAAATAAACTAAAAAAATAATAATCATAAAAACCGTTATTATTAACATATTTCACCTGTTAAAGAGTATTTTGTAAATATTTCAAATATCTAGAAATTATGCTTACTAATACAATGTGAAGTTTATCAATATGAACGAAAAGTAGTCAAATTATTTAACATATCATTAATATATTTATCATCTTTTGTGTGTTCTGTTTTATTGTTGTTGTTGGAGTTGTTGTTGTTGTGAAAACAATATTATGATAGCCCACTTAATAGCACAATAATATCATAAATTAAAAAATAAAATTATATATTTATGAATTAAAATTATAACGAGTTCAAAAGCAAAAACAAAAAACAAACAACAACTTGGCTTATTGATGGCATTATATATCAATTTTGAACACATTGATTGACAAACGTGAGAAGCATTTTATAATATTTAACAAAAAACACACACACATACACATATATACAAAAAAAAGCTAAATAACTAACAATAACAATAAATTTACTGAAGACGAGTTAAAAACAAAAAAAAAAAAAAAACTCAAACACAAAAGCATACATTACCAAATGGCTGGATCACCAATCATCATTATAATTATGATCATCAGGCACAATGATCATGATTATAATCAGCAGCGATTGGTTGATCATAAAGATTGACATGTGTATATTCAGGTGTTAAAAGCCATTAACATTTTGTATGATTTCTCTCCTGCTGTATAGTTTTTTTTTGAAAATTTTGAAAACGAAAAAATATATAAATAATATCCAACAATATAAAAAGGTTTTAAGTTTAAGTGTGAGTTTGTATTTTAAGTTTGGATTTTTTTGATTTTTTTTTTCAATTTTAAATAAATAAAATCAAGTTAATTTTATGTTAATGTTAAACACAATTATAAAACCGTTTTATACCAACATATAATATAAATATACATTTAAAAGACATACAGAAAAACACAAACAATAACAATAAAAATAATAATGTTAACGTTTTTTAAAGACCTAAATATTTGTTTTATTTTTTCTTTTTGGAATCACCACACTTAAATTGATACAATTCACATATAAAACGAAACATATAAAGTGTAACACCTGAAGACACATGTATGCATATTAATAATTTAATTTAGATATATTTTTTTTCAACTAAACAATTGGACTATTAGTTAAAAAGCGAAAAAAAAAACTTGCAAATATTTAAATAAAACAAATGTTTTTAGTGATACACCAAACTAATACTATTACAGCGCAAGGATATTCTAATACTACTACAGCACAAGGATATTCTTAATATCAACAGACCATAACACTAAAAAAATGCAAGCTAAACATTGTTTTCGTCCATGCTTTACAAGATATCTAAAAATGTTCACCTCTATATACACAATTCTAGTGAGCAGTAATTGCTTATATAGGAAATGCTCTTTTTTTACTTTCTTCCCACTGTACGTATGTATGAGACTAAACTCATAATCAAAAAACATAAAAACGAAATTCTATTAAAATTTTATTGACAAAACCCATAAACATCTTCAATCTTTATTATAACTCTTTTTTTTTTTTTCTTTTTGTACATTTTCAATACGAAATTTTATGTCAAATTAAGGGAACACACATGTAAACAGAAACAAATTGGTGAGAAATTTGAAAGAGACAAAACTAATTTGCTATACATAAAAGAAAATAAAAAAAAACAAATTTGATTTTAAAGCCGTAAAATGTAGTTTTTTAATTGTATTGTTAATAATAAAAAAATTAGTAGAAGAAAGAAACTGAATTGAAAAATAAATACAAAGAAAAAGCTAAACTAGAACTCGTATTGAACTAGAACTGAACTAGAACAAAACTTGAACTGAACTAGAATTGTACTAAAACATAACATAAATATAATTGAACTGTGAACCAATGAACTGAAACTTCAACTAAATTTTAAAATTGTACCAATAACAATTGCTTCGAGCAACGTAAATAATAAAACCGAAATAAAAAAAATCAATTGTACCGTACTATTCTGTATTTATATTGTGTAGATTTATATTTATTTAATATTGTTCTCAGTTTGAAAAAGTTGTTCGATCAGTTCTAAAACGAACTGAAGAGAAAAGTGTGAATAAAACGTTCTTTCATTTGATTTTAAACTTTAGTGTGTTAAAGTTGTTTAATCGGTTTACAGATTCGACAAATAAAATAAATAAGATATAAAAAAGATACAGTTAGAGTCGCAAAGAAAATAATAAATAAACTTTAAAAATGAAGTGCTGTAGTCGTTCCACTTTGGGTGTCGTTATTGGCATCATAAATTTAATTTTATATTCTATAGCTATAATAATTTGTATTGCTGTTTTGGTTCAAGTCCATAGTGTTAAAAATCAAAATGTACAGCAAGAGAAAATGATAGGTAAATATGAAAATTAGTAAATGCAGTTCTTTAGAACTCTGGGAAATCCTTTAGAGAACTTAGAACTGGAATAGAATTAGAGTGAAATTTGAAGAAAAGTAATTGGAGGATAGAGATATTTGTTTATCTTCCATTCTCAACTAATTCTTAATTTATTTTCTTTCTTAATTTAGAATCTTTTAATGTGATTATGCCAGTTGCTATTGTAATATGTCTAATAATGTGTCTTATATCGGCACTTTTAATAGCTGGTATAGTAAAGGTAAAAAAGCTACAAATTTTTCCATAATTACCAGAAATAATTTAAGATTTAAATTTCGAAAATTTCTACAGAGACGTCACAATTTAATGCTTCCCTGGATTATACTAACTGCCATTGGATTTGTTATAAATTGCGCTAGGACTGCATATTATTTTATAGTACTTCTAGTTGCTGGTGCTAATGTAGGACAAATTTTACTGTTCCTATTTATAAGCCTTTTGGGAATTGGTAAGTTTAGGAGAGCATCCATTTTCCTTGAAATACGAAATGTTGTTTTAATTGTTTTGTTTTTTATTTTAATAAAAGGCTTATCAGGCTTAATATTATGGGCCATTTATAATTTGTATAAGGATATACGTGATGATAATGTAAATAAACCTGGGCGTGCTATCCATCCAACTCATACCGTTAATAATTATTATAAAGCATAAATCTTTACAGAGATTAATTTGTCAAAAATTAAACTTAAAAATATGAAATTTCATATGTATTTCTACTATAATCTTATAATTTTATACTTATTTAAATATATACGTACTTATTTCTATAAAAACCATAGTATTTCATTCATTGCCTATAAATATTTCTTAAAATGTGTTTTTCTGAACTAGAACTAAACTATAATTGAAGTAGTACAGAGCTAGAATGAACCAAAATGATTTAGAACTAGAATTGAACTAGAACTGAACTAAAACTGTACTTGAACCGAACTAGAATTGTACTAAAACAGAATTTCAACTGAACTTGAACTGAACTAGAACTGAACTTGAACTGACCTAGAACTGAATTAGAACTGAACTAGAACTGAGCAGAAAATTGTTTTTGAAGAGTTTTGTTGAAAATATGGCAATATTTTATATAGCATCTGAAAAAATCATATTTCCGTTTTGTTTGGTCAACACGTTCATGGTTAAAAAAAATGCAAACAACCAAAGCAAAAAAGTTACGAAAAAGTTCTACATTTCCTTTATTATGTACACGAATTTTGTTCATTCTGATTCATATTTTCTGTTTTTGTTTTTTCTTTTTTTTTTATATTTTTATTTTTCAGTGCCTGTTAAAGACTTTGTAATAATTTGTTGTTATTTTTATTGTTTTTCTTTCGTCTGGATTTTTATGAACTAATAAAATGCTGACTGACTGAATGAACGTTTATTTTTATTGGCGTTTAAATGGTTTTTCAAAGTGGCGCTAAATGTTTTGGGCCAAGTGATTAATCAAAAAAGCAGAAATACAACAGAGAAATTATTGTTAAATATCGAATCAAAAGAAACATGTAGTAATATTTATGTTTTACCATCAAATTATTAATGTTTTTTGTTGCATTGTTTTCTTTTAGATGTTATTATTAATATGGTATAAAAGCAGCAATAAACTAAAATTTTTAGCAAATAAAGTACATTTTGTGGTAAAAGTGAATAAATTTTTATGGGTAAAAAGAAAAAGAAACATCCATAAAATATAATGAGCTAAAGTGAAAAAGTCAAAGAAGAAAAAGAAAAAAGCACAGAAAAAATGCTAAAATTACCATCAAGGAAGCCAAAAAGAATATTTTAGGCGGAAATAACAAGTTAACTTAGCGGTTAAAGTTTATTAACACCATTAAAAACACCAAACACCAAAAAATATGGATTAAACTTAAATTGAGTACTAAGGACAATAAAATGTTTATAGCTGTTGGATGTAAAGAAAATCAATAATAGCACACAATAAAAAAAATCACATTTTGGGTTCCCGCAATTTCTTATAACTAAAAATGATTTTGAAATGAAGTAGAACTTAACTAGAACTGAACTAGAACTGAACTAGACCTG
>JACGTJ010016476.1:0-12964 GCA_014858695.1 Chrysomya rufifacies | reverse complement strand
GAACTGAACTAGAACTGAACTAGAATTGAACTAGAACTGAACTGGTTCAATTAAACCAGTAATGAACTTAAACTAGAACGGAATCTTAAAACTCTAAAGGAATTTCATTGTTCGTTTTAGATCTTTCTTGTGCCAATTATCTCATATATTTGTGATGTTTAAATTAGCCTTTAAACACTTAATCAGCACTGTTATTTGTGAAAAAGTTTTTTCTTTTTTAGTATTTAACATGTAGCTGCATCTATATAAGAAATATCATCTATATGAAACAGAAACACAACAAACAAAATTATAATTTTGTAATTAGACGTTTGAGCATTGATTTAGTGATTTCAAATACATAATACAAAAACAATTTATTCGTAGTATGTATACATAAATTCATTTTATGCAAGAAATTACTAACAAAATCTTTAAAAATAAAGTTAAGAAAAAAAAAATATTTCACTACAAGTTAAAGGCGAAAGAAACAAATAAAATATGCTGCCATAAGTTATGAGGTACAGAAGGAAAAAACCCAATAAATATTAAAGACCAAAAAACTTTTTTTTTTCACTAAAATAAGGAAGAAATTAATACAAAAGGCAAGGAAAAAAATTATAATTTTTAACGAAATAAATTTTGTTTTCAGTTTTCTTTCCTTTACATACATACAACACAACCTAAAACAGTTGCACACATCATCCCAACAATTGCCACAAATCACATCAACAAAAAAATTTTAATTATTGGTTATACGGATGCTGTCTGCCACTACTACTGTTTCGGTTACTGGCTGGAACAGCTCCCAAAATACTCATTCGTTTACACAACAATTGGTTTGTTCATCCATATACACAATAACGCCTTTTTCTTGCCACTTTTTTTTCATTTTATACTTACTATGTTGCTGATGTTGTATTAAATATTATGTCTTCTGTTGTATATACTCATAATATTGTTTTTACAGGGCTTGGTCATTTGGGGCCCCATTTTTTAATTTTAAACATTTGAAATGATTTAAAGATAAAAGATAAATCAGTATGATCGAAATTTAGAACCTTTGTTTGTTTTAATGAAGAACATTCAAAAATGCTTCGCCTTAAAGATATTTACGAGTTTGAATTCTGAATCGCCCTTCAAGCCTTCAATTTGCCCAACCCTGTTATATAGAGCCAAAAGATTGTACCGATTGTTTTGTGGGTATATTGTTTTTATGTTGTAAATATGTATAATGTTGCAGGGGTAAGAAAAATAAAATATAAAGAGAAAAAAATACAAAAGAAAATAAAGTCTTATCAACGTATTTGTTGACTAGCAAGTGGCTTTTATGGCCATCGTTAAATTATGATTATGGCCGTTTCAAATCTCATTGTGAGTATTGTTTGTTTGAGAAGGTATGTACATTAGGCTGCTTTAAAACTACAACGTGATTTTTTTTCTTTTAAATATGTACGGGATCGAGGTGAAATTATAAACCGATCATTATTACTTTCCAGTTATTACCTACCTATCCCATATTTAGCTTTTTTTTATTATTCCGACATAACATTAGGATGGTGAAATTATAGACCGATGATTGGTGAAATCTTGGGTTGTTTTAAATTAAATTTATACATATGGGTAACACGATTTAGTTTCAATACGCTATTAACGAACATGATATATAAGTGCATTACACCCTTGAAAATACAACTGAATGCGAGCTATATTAAATAAAATGGACCGATCACTTTCAATAGGCTTAGTCGTTATACCATAATACCAATTTTTATCAACTTAAGCTTTAAAATTGCAAACTATTTATAAAAGTTTTACTTGGACTGCCAGACAGAGTTAAATTTAATCAAAATGTAATTCCGATTTGGACGATATCTTCTTCCAAAGTGCAGGTCATACTCATTATACACTCTTCAACTATAGTAATAAGATTCACAACGATTTATGTCCATCTATTTACTTCTGCAACGGCTTGATTTTCTGTCTAAATTCAAGTTCATTTCCATTCCTACGGACCCATGTACTTCGCTATCTAAAAACGAGACATTCAATATCGATGAATGAATACCTTAGAATAAATTTACTTTAGATCCCATTTAGCTATATAATTATTATCTGACATTTGTTTTGAGATAATATAGAGCAAATGTATGCAGTCCATTGGTTTAAATATTTGATGTTCGAATGTCCATGAGACTATCAACGTACAGTCTGCTGACCAGAACACAGACTATCTTGTTTAGAGTGTTGACTCTAGCTCCTATGGAAATTCCCGGTGGGTGTTTAAATAAGACTCCCAGTGTCCTTGAGTCTATTTTGGATATCCGATTGATAGAATGGATTGGTTGTAAATTTACAATAGACATACTGTTTCTACAACATATTACGCTTCGGAAGCACAAAAAATCTATATTTATGAAATAATTCTTTTGAGCCACTTCCTATATTGAGGCAAATACGCTTTTGCCTCAATATAGGAAAATATTAATTCCGTAAATATTCACACTGGGGTGTCGACATCAACAATTTTATGCGTCGAAAGACACAATTTTGCTCTATATATTTTCACCTTTTAATAGCCGCTATATGAGTTCGGGTGAAAAAATCTAAAATAGTTTTATGGTTATTGAACATTTTTTCAATAAGACAATCCAAATTCGTAATTTTCTTTAACTAGTTTTTAAATAGCCTGTGTCGTGAAGCAAAAACCTTGTTGAGATTTGAGATGTTTGGATATTTGACCCAAAACTTTCAATGCTAAGATTGGGTCCGCCACCATAACTTCAGATTTTTGTTCAAATAAGACAACGAGCTTGAATATCAGTAAATTCAATTTTATATATACGAACCTGACCAAATATTTGACTCATCCAGCCCCATTTTGCTTTCAACTAACAGTAGGACAGATAGAGATAGAGTTAAGTAACAGTAGTTAATCAAATCTCTCCGGAGATCAATTTGATTATAATACTCAACAATTATAGAGTTGGTTTTTTTTTTGGAGTAGCCTAATAAATATTTATGTATAAATTTGGCTATATATTACTTTTTATAATAAACTCCTGACGTTAAATTATAGTATTACTTTGAACATATATGTTGTATATTTTATATATTTATAAAACAATTGAATATTGTTATCGTAGATACTGTGAAATATTTATTATTTATCTGAACTTTAGCATTTATATAATCAATAAATTTTGCAATTGCCAATAATTTCCTATAAGTAAATTTATTTTGCTTATTTTAACATAATATCTTATTTACAGTTTTCATACCCTGCACCATCATTGGTGGAGAGGGTATAATGCGTTCGTGCGAATGATTTTAACCTAGAGAAAACAATTGCGATGCCACCTTTATGCATACCATTCGTTTCAGAATCGCTAACTGAGACGATAAAACGTTGTTCGTCCGTCCGGCGACTTTACATGACTGTCAGTCCTTGCAAAGCTTGTACAAACTTTACAGGTCACAATTTTGATGCACAATTCTTGAAATTTGGCATAAATAAATATTGGGCACTGAAACCAAGCCTATTGAAATTCGCCAAGATTGGTCAATTATTTCACCTAGTCCCCATGTACTCCTCAAAATAAGATTTAAAACATAACTCGCTTAACTAAGTAATCTTAACATACGTATTCATTATTATCGGCTCATTATTTCACCTAGTCCCCATACAAATGTCCTTCCAAAATGGCGAAAATATGAAAAAATATGAGGTCGCAGTTTTAAAGATGTTTCGATGAAATTTGTTTCAGATTATGTTTGAGGAATGAATCCTATGGAAAATGGTCAATTTTTACACCTAGCCCCCCTACAAATATACCCCTCGGAATGAGGTTTTAAACACATAACTTGCTTGAACGGGTGTGAAATTTAGCACTTCTAACTTCTTTCTTTGTCTTTACTCACGTGCCTAGTTTCACTATAATCAACCTATTATTTCACCTAGCCCCCATACAAATGAACACCAAAATATTGATAAAACACATGCAAATAGTAAAATATGTGTGTGAGTTGGTAATTTTATATATATTTCGATAAAATTTGCAGCTTGTTATATTAATAGAAGAATGAAATATGTTGAAAATCGATCCATTTATCACTTAGCACCATACAAACGTAAACCCCAGAATATGGTTTTTAACACATAAGTAGCCTAAATGTTTGAGCAATTTAATGAAATTTATTAAATCGGCGTATTTTGTCGCCATATTTCCATACAAATGACCCTCCAAATTAAAAAATATATATTAGAATTCTAAAATATATCAGAGAAATTAAGGCGGTGCAGGGTATCAGTTAGTCTAAAGCACTCTTGCCTGTTTTTCTTAAAAAAAGCTTTAAGTTTATTTAAATTTTTGATATTTATTTCAATTGAATTCTACTTTAATTTTGAATTACGAACGTTATAAAGATATAAGATTTTTATTACCTTTGTTACATACAAACATATTAGCATAATATTTAAATTAAAAAAAATTTTAGGTCTTTCATTTCTAGCGAAAAGAAAAAACGAATTCAAATCAAGTAACACTTGTATTATTATAATCTGTACTGTAACAACCATTATTTTTAATGTCGAATTGGGCTCGAGGGACAAAATAGAAATACAAAAGTTAACAAATATGAACTCAAAAACCTTAATATTTGTTAACTGAGGACAATTTTATTTAATGTGTTTTGTTTTTTTTATTTTTTTAAATTTGTTGATTAAAATTTTAGAAATAAAAAATAAACCTACCTAAATAATTAGGCTTTTGTGTATAATTTTGGTTTTAATTATTGTTAATATAAAGAAACCGAAATGGCCATAAATGTCGACCAATAGAACTTATTCAGTTGATTATAACATTTTATTGTTTCAGAAATATGAAATGTATATCTAACATTAAATTATATTTGAAGAAAATAACACTTGACACAACTTAACGATATGTAAGTTTAAATAAGCAGTTCCGAAGAGATATTATTCGAATATATCTTTAGTCACTAGTCAATATCTTCATGAAATTTCACTTGGTTAGTCGGTGTTTCCAAAAACTTGGCCACTACGAGTATGTATGTTTGTATATTTTATATTTGATAGACAATTACATTGATTACATGCACCCTAATATATACATGGGGGCTAGTCTAAAAAGTGAATCAATCAATATCAATTTCAAAAGGCTTCATCTCTATACTTGTGTAAAATTTCATTATTTTCAGATATCTTCGAAATTTTGTCCTTACTCACACATCAGATTATTTTACTTGTTTAGTAACCCATTTTTGGTGAACTTTTGTATGAAAGCTATGCGAAATAATCGACCGATTCAAATGAAATTTGGAACACAATTAAAATCTTATATGTACCAAATAACATTATAATACGAACACATTTAAGATATTTATGGGCTTAAGTTCGTATTCAATGGGAGACATTTGAATAGGGGCTAGGTAAAATAATGAACTGATCATTATTAATATCAAGAGGCTTTGTTGTACCAAATTAGGAATTTGGGCAAAATATAATTAAGATATAACCTAACCTTTGATGGTTTGATGCATTAGAAATGTTTAAGCAATTTTTGTATGGGGCCAATTCGAATTAATGGGCCGATACAAATGAAATTTTGAATGTTAAGTTAAAGCCTATATGTGGTAAATTAGACTAGAGACTTAAAAACTCATTTCGTGGGGGACATTTATTTAGGGACTAGGCGAAATAATAGACTAATTGTAACCAACTTAAATAGGGTTCGTTCTTCTGCCAAAATAATGTAAAATTTTATTAAGATATTTTCAAAAATGCGAACTATACTTTGTTTACAGAGATTACATGGATGGACCAAGGACTCAGGAACACTCAGTAGTTGATTCTGAGTTCAATAGGGGGCACAAACTTTGAAGATATAGGTGTAGAGTTAAATAAATGCTAAAGCAACGTTGCTATAATGTCATTTAAAGTGTATTTCTAGAATTTTTTTTGTATCTTGGATTTTATGCAAATAACTACAGACTATTTTATGTCAACAATGTAGGTAATATAATTTTCTGTATTTTATCCGAATTTAGTGATGTAAATGCTGGGTTCATTGCTTAGAAGGTCGATACCAATCAAATGGATGTATCCTCCCATTTGGTTGATATCGATATATATATGTTTCAAGTCAACATTTTGGACAAAAAATATGACAGAAACGGCGAATCTAAATATTCGATGACTCACTATGATTGCAGACATATTGCTGCATGCTATGCTTACTATCCTGAGACGATCATGTCATTGAGATACATGACGGTGGCGTCTTTTAACTTTAGCTATGAATCTATTACCAGGGAAATACTTGGTAATTGGTTAGTGGTAGTTGAATGCTTCAGCTGCTCAACTGAAATATAACCCTGGACATTTCAAAACGAATGACAATCAGAAGTTTACCACCTCTGTGAAAGGCTTCATAACTCAAGCACCAACATCAATTTAAAATATAAATTTTATGAATTTAAAATCACTTTGCAAGTCGTGCGAGTCCAAAAATGAAATCCTTTTTTTTAATTTCTTAGCTAGAATTTCAAAATATATGCAGATTATTTGCTGCTATATTGTGTTTAGTTTATTATTTTTAATTAATTCAATAAAGTTTACTAAAAAAAATATCATATAACTTTTATAAAATAAACAAATTTTTTGCTAGATATTATTAAATTTCATTAATAAAGTTGTAAAACATATTTCAAATATTTTGCAATATTTACTAAAGGAAGAGCGCATAATTTCAAAATAAAATAGAAAATTCAAGAGGAAAAATTTATAATAGTATTTTCTGTTAAAATATGAATGGAATTTTCCATTTCCTGTACGGAAACCATGCAATAAACAACAACAGCACCAACAACAACAACAAAATAAAATTTATACAAGTTGCAACCCTCTGTTATATATTTTTTGATTCAGTCCTTTTGAAAGGTAAAAAATATGTATTTTATACATTTACTCGTAAAGCAACAAAAGCAGTAAAAGCAACAAAACGTAAAAAAAACATGAAAACAATATCGGATTTATACATACTTTATTTGGTATTTCAATTTCGAATCAATTTCAAAAAATATATATTATTCACATACACACTTACGTACATATATATATACATACAGAAATAAAGCAGATAACATACATATATTTAACAAAAAAAAAAAAAGAAAGAAAAGCTTGTTGCTAGGCAAACAATTTCGTTTATTTTAGATTGAAGGTATAAAAACACAACAACAACAAAATATACATTACCACAAAGGACCAAATTCAACCCCCAATTTTTTTTTTTTTTAATTTACTACCAATGCTGCTTTTACTGATTACCTTTGTATGTTCGTTTCTGAATGTTAAAAATTTACTGCAAAAGCATACGTGCATATTACTAGGAAATTTTGTATTTATATGAAGTTATGAGTGTCATACACTATAGCCTTTCTTTGCGAGATTCTTAGCATAAAAGCATTTAAAGAAATTCTTCAACAACGGAAACCCTATGCACTTTATAGGAACGAAAAAAGAATTATGGTCGGGAACACAACAAGTCTAGACAGCTAAGAAAGTGGTTTTAAAATCATAAACATAAAACTTTCTATCCTTTACAACAAAAATGTATCTTAGAAGCTTCATGATGTTCAAATAGTACTTTCTAGGAACAACAATATGAATGATTAGGATAAATGTTTCACCTATCGCTAGGTGTTACATATATCCAACGACATAAGAACATTCAGTTAAGCAAAAGCACATACATCATCAAGGATATACAGTATTGTAAATCACTAAGCACATTCGTTCTTTACAACTAAATGTGGCAACGATTAGTTTAAGTGAAAACTATCAGTAAGTAAGTAAATGTATTCGGTTATAGCGAATTCTTCGCTAGAAAAAATATGCAGATGTTTCTTTACCTACAGCTCATACTTATATCATTTTGAGGATAACCCATAACATCAATTAATGCATATCCTATCAAAAGACAATACAAAATTATTGATATCCCACAGGTGTCAATTGCAAACTTTTTGGTTCATATTTTACCAAGTGCTTGATCAACGCTTATACAGCTACTATCTGCAAATGTGCGGTTTTTTTGCCTTTCCTACCCTAGGTGGAGGGGAAATAAAGTGTTTGTATAGATAATTATGTATGTAACATAGTTAAAAAATATACACCTTTAAGTTAGGAGCTATCGTATTCTAATTTGGAGTAAGTTAGTTTAAGTTATTTATCCTAAGGACAAAGCCTATCCACACCTATTGTCCAAATTTCGGTCCAATCTGCCCATTACTTCACCTAGTTTCCATACAAATGTCCTCCCGGAGTTTAAATTAAAAGTTTATAACATTTATATATACATATATGTAAGTATTTCACTTGAATCGGTGAAATATTTTTTAAATATTCTGTCATTATGTGGTCGGGCTTGACTGATTGTAATACTCACTTGTTTGTTATGGTTTTTAAGACTCTCTCTCTCTCTCTAACTCTCTCAGTTCCTTTATCATCATTAAATATGCTTTTGATCTATACATAAGATTAGTTTCTTAATAAATTCTATTTAAATCCGATAAATTATGGAAAATTTTTCTAGCATTTTTACGCAATAATCATCCTTCGAGGCAAAATTTATGCATATTCATATGACCTTGATAAATCTTAAGCGTGTTGAAAAAGTATCAAGTGTATTTTAGCAAACATGAATCGCAAATGTAACAGCAACACTTCTAGCACCACCACCACTAGCATAACAATCATCATCATCTTCATCGCTACCACCAAACTTGTCAAATTTTGGTAGGAATTAAACAAGAAATTGCGTAAATCTTTGTCTTTTTGTGTCATAAAAAATGTTATATAATTCAGTTTGCAACCCTAAATCCTGTAGCAATTGACTTTGTTGCATGGCAATCTCGTTCTTTCATTCTGAGATTCTGATGAATAACCAGGTTGATCAAAATGTTTGTTGTTCTACGTTTTTCTTTTAATAATTTTCAATAGCATGAATAAATTTCATTCAGATGTTGGATGTTTTTATGTATATATACATTTATATATACGTACATATGGAATATATAAAGTTTGTGTAAATTCCTTTTTTTTCGATTCGTTTTATAATATAATCTTTTATATTTGCTTCATTTTTATTATATGAGTATTAAAAATATTTGTATATGGATTCTGCTAAGCAACCAACCCTCCCTTTTTTTTTGACCGTGTGTTTTATAATTTGTGATGTGACTCTGACATTTAATATTCAATTTTGCTTAAATATCCTCACAGTATGTTTATGATGACGAAGATGACTACATTGATGACGATGATGCCCTCCTGTTTTTCTTAACAATTCTGGCTGTATTTCAATCTGTCAGCTTGCAATTGTTTGTTATATTATACTTATTTCCCTTCAGATCAGATATGATTGTGATGCACACTTTTATAATACATACACACATTTACAGTTTCTTTATAATACGTAAAAAATTTTGTAAATTTGTAGCCTGGCACTCGTTTAAAGTATTTTAGTTTCTGCTTCATTGAAGACAAAAAATTTAATGTGAAGAAGAAAAAAATTTGCAGCAATTGCATCATCTATTGATTGTTAAAATAAAAAATAAAAATATTTCAAAATAAACAAACAAACAAACCAAAAGGTTCCATGTATCGTCCCTCTCTTTGGGTGTTTGTCTCAAAATAATTCATCCCTACATTTCTGTATACATAATTAGTTTTTGTTCCTGTTACTTTGTGTGCATTTTAAATAGGTCCTTTCATTTATGTATGCTTATACATGTATGTATGTATGTATTTGTATGAAAACCTTCCGTCAGTAATCATTGTTACAATATGAAAGGTCCCTCTTTGCCAATATATTTAGTTTAGTTAAAAATACCCTTTGATTCTCAAATTACAACCACTTAACGCTTATACGTACGTGCCAGACGTGCGCCGTTTCATTCCCCTCTAGCATTAAGAGTATTGAATGGTCTTATGGAAATTTTCCATTCCCTTCAAAAATTGTGTATACTTTTGGTACTTTACTATTTGGTAGTTTATTCATAATACGTAGTAATGTGATTTTGTTAGTTTGAGCAAAACTTAACTTGCAAACAGGATTATTAAGTAACTTAGTTTAATAAGGAGTATATTACTACTCCCAAAACGTCCACTCATGTCACCAACAGGGTGTCCATCTAGAAGTATAATAAAGTTATACTTCATATTTGACCCATTATTTTGCGCAATAACAATTACGTCAAACGAAATTATAATGTATATGAGACTTCATTGCGAAGTTCAATTATAAAGAAGGTGTAAAAATACTACCAAAGGAGTAACAGGGAAATTGTACCATTTTGTATTGGGAGTATTATCTATTTATCAGCATCAAATACAATTTTGGGAAATGTGTTTAGTTCTTTAAACATCTTGTAATCTGGAAGATTTTTGTTTGGGGGCTACCAGAAACAATGGATCATGGCCATTTCAATAACTTTCGGTCTTTTACAAAAATATTAATCTCGGCAACATTAATTTAGATATCTGTAAAACTAAAACTTATTCGAGCATTTTATGTAATTAAATCACCATTCCAAGACGATTATAAGAAACGTTTGTTAATTAATTATAATTATAATAACTTTGAACCTAAATGAAATGTGATAAATTCCAAATTGGAAGTTGGGAGTCTAAAATTTTAAGTTTTTTTTCTTACAATCAGTTAGGTTAAAAGGGTAACTCACTTGTACCTAATATGAAAAGATCTTTTGCTCAAATGTAAACAGGTACCCGCATGGAAACCGCACAAATAGGAAAATATCAGTTACCACTGGTGTAAGACAAGGATCTGTCATGAGCACCCTAGTTTTCAATATCGTGTTTAATATGAATATGGAGCAACGAATACGTGCGCTATAGGGTGGGGTATGCACAGACCACTGGAAGAACTTGATAGTACTGATGACATAATTTGAGGGATATGTCTACTTAACTAGCTTGATCACGTTGCAGCAGCATATTGTAAAACAAAGTCTCTCCGAACTTTAATACCACAGACATATTTCGAATATAGGGTAATGTTTTCGAAGAGGTTGATTTGTTCTTCTAAATAAAACCTGGCGATCTGTCGCGAATATCTCTAATCTTTCGAAAGAAGCATATCAGTTATTTTGGGCGTCTCAGTGATGTATTCACACTTTCACATAACGTCAAATATAAATTCAATAATATTCTACTGTTGTGACAGTTGGTATTTACGACCACGTGACTCTAATAGCTTACAGAACTTTCTAACGCCAGATTGTGGTCGATTACCAATGAGATCCCAGTTTGTACAAAATTGTCCCTATATTACTTTGTACGTTTTGTGTCCACTGTTTAAAGTACAACAAAGATTCGACTAAGTTGAATATATTATTCTTGTTTGATAAAAATTATGGTATATTGATGTCACTACTGTTGTAAAAATGCATTTATTAAGCTTTGAGCATGGACTAAGAAAAGCTGTTTTAAATTTTTAAAAAGCATTAAAAATTTTACCACTAAGTTGACTAAATTGTGATGGACAAATCATTGTTAATACCCAGGATGCATAATAGCGGCATTATCTAATTTAGTGAGCCACGATCGGATGCCATACTTGATCATAGATGATAAGATTTTTGAGCAGTTATAAAGAGCAAATTTTTTTCACTGAGTTGATTGGAATATCTATTTTCTTCTCATATAATTAATACATTTTCGATTTAAACAAACATGTTTCATTTTTTCATATTTACCCTGACGTTTCACCCTATAATTCAAATCACTTATTATTTTCTATGATTTTTATATAATATCCTTATAAACATACGGTTCAACAATCTCTTCGTCCTATATAAAGGGCCAAATGTATCTATTTACAAATTTCTCTTTTGCTTTCTAATATTGTACACACACATACATTCACACTTTCAATTGTACTATAATTTCACATAATTACTGTTTATTGGAGAAACATGAATTGCATTCATAAATACAATAAGTTCTAAACAATTCTTTAGATAAACATATACGACGAGTACATTATATTATTATGTATTGTATAACAATATCAAGGGATGGGGTGAAATTAATATGAATTCTCTAATGTATAAACAATATACATAATAATTTTCTAAGTATAGAATATGCAGAGGGTATTTTTTGTTGTATTCTGGTTTTATTATTATTCATTGTTTGCTTTTACCAATAAATTGTTAATGGACTAAAGAAAAGAAATTTTAAATTCTAACCTTTGATCTTTGGTTAATTTGAAAACGATACGTTTTTTCTTGTTGTATATTTAGATGAAAAATTGCCAATAACAATTTCCTGGTCACTGGGTCATGACAAGATACGAATGAGTATTTAATTGATTTCTATTAAGTGGATATAAAATTATGTAAAGCTAGAAAACAAACTTTTTAAAACAATCTTAATGAATAGTAAAACTTTTAACGTTATCATCTCTTCGAGTTGAACATGTTCAATTTATTCATTTCCTTTAAGTGTTTCCATTAAAAGAGTCAAATTAGAAATATTCAAGCATGACATATTTTTTTTCTTGTTTTCTAAAAGCGGAAATTTATGTTGTCTTTCTTTGTGTTTCTATGAACTTATTGAAAAGTATGTAGCAATAGTTTTAGGGCGTAAATTTAGATTTAATTGAATCGTACTTTCCAAATAATTAAGTAACTTTTCAAAAGTTTCTACTTACTTTTGAATGAAAGTATCAAATATCCAGTTATGGTTTAATGAACTCAAATTGAACCACTTAATGTAAATAGGATTAGTTTTATAAATAAATCAATTAAAATATTTTATAAGCTTGGTACAGGATCGTAATAACTAAAAATGATCTAGAACTGAACTAGAACTGAACTAGAACTGAACTAGAACTGAACTAGAACAGAACTAGAACTGAACTTGAACTGAACTAAA